>CM026201.1:4289206-4334206 GCA_014839995.1 Xenentodon cancila
CTGCTCAGCGCACCCACGGTCTCGTGCAGTGGGTGATGTGGGTTGTCCATGATGGATCTAAGCTTCACTAACATCCTTATCTTGCCCACCTCCACCACCACAGACTCCAGAGGACATCCCAGCACAGAGCTAGACCCCCGCACCAGTTTGTTAATCTTGCCCTGTCCCTGTCAGTGCATCCGCATCCACTATATGTCTGTGGAAAACCAAAAGTATTCACACACACACACACACCGGCAATTTTAATGTTTTGCCTCACAACCTGGCATTAACATGATTGAGGATTTGCATAATTTAATTTACAGAACTTTTTTTAATATATTATTTTTATGTATTGTTTTTATTTTTTTTAGTGAAGCAAACAATAAACATGACAAGATAACAGAAAAAGTAAATGTACATAACTATATTCCCCTACAGTCAATACTTTGCAGATCCACCTTTTGCAGATATCACAGCTGCAAGTCACTTTGGATAAGTCTCTATGAACTTGCCACATCTTACCACTGGGATTTTTGCCCATTCTTCCTTGCAGACCTGCTCCAGCTCTTTCAAGTTGGATGGTTTGCACTTGTGAACAGCAACCTTTAAGCCTGACCACAGATTTTCTGTTGGCTTGAGGTTTGGGCTTTGACTAGGCCATTCCAACCCATTTACATATTTCCCCTTCAACCACTCAAGTGTTTAGGGCCATTGTCCTGCTGGAAGGTGAACCTTCAAAGCACACACTAAGTGGTACAGGTTGTTTTCACTCTGACCAGTTTCCCAGTCCCGGCTGTTGAAAAACATCCCCACATCATGATGGTGCCACCACCACGTTTCACTGTGGGGATGGTATTGTTTGGGTGGTGTGACATGTTGGGTACAGAGCTCTGCAGCTCCTCCAGGGTTACCTGAGGTCTCTGTGCTGCCTCTCTGAGTAAAGCCCTCCTTGCCCAGTCATGAGTTTTGATGGGTGGCCATCTCTTGGCAGGTTCGCTGTTGTGCCATGTTCTTTCCATTTGGTTATGATAGATTTGATGCTGCATCTGAGGATCATCAGCCTTTCAGAAAAGGTCCTGGCAGATCAAGTGACACTTACACTGCGTGCAGGTGGACTTCAGTTCACAAAAATGTATAAGTTCTGAAGTTAATTGATTGCACCAGAGGTTTTTGTAGGCTTCTTACCAAAGGGGGTGAATACATATGCACATGCCAATTTTCAGTTTTTTATTTCTAAAAAATAGTTTTATGCTAATTTTATTTCACCAACTTAGACTACTGTGTTCTGATTCATGACATACAATTCAGATTCAAACTAAAGGCTGTAATGTAACAAAACACACACACACACACACACACAAAAACAAAGTGAAGGGGGGTAAATACTTTTGCAAGGCACTGTCTCTGTGTGGCATCTTACTCAAGCACATTTCGGTTTTTGGTTTTTAAGACTTAAGACTGAAAACTAGAAAAAGAAATCATGTTCATTTCCCCCCACCAATTGTGTGAAACGCCAAATTAAAAACTGACAACTTTTATTACTAATCTTTATTAATTGCAACAACTGAGTAATTACCAGTGTTAATTAACAGTCACGTTTATACTTTTTGAACTCTCTGGCACAAAATTACTCCATCTAAGTGGAAGCAGATTGTATTTACCATATAATCTATAAAAATTTAAAATATTAGTTTCTAACAAAACACATAACATACACATTTATTATATATTAAGGAAAGAATTAATGTTTCTATTAAGTGTGTTTCCTCGCACAAAATAATAACCTGAGGTTACCAACAGAATCAGTAATTGTACTTTCTCAGGGTTATTGAGTGGATCTAATGGAAGAACGCACTAAAGGGTTTTCACAATGTTACAGAAATCCTGTTTGTTATTTTGCATGAAATAATAAGATATAAATACACGCCAACAGAAAAGGGCGTATATATAGTACCGGGGATGGTGTGCGTATGCGCAGTGCCGGCCGAGACTGGTTGCCATCTTTAGTCTCCAGCACGTCGCTGCCAGTGGTGCCGAACATCGACCAGTTGATTTCTAGGAATCGTCGACGGATCTGTTACGGGACTGAGCTTTTCTCCTGCAGATCTGTCAGCTCCAGTTTCTAGCTCGTCACTGTATTTGCATCTTGCTACACAATGGGAGAGCGAGAAGACCTAGTTTATCAGGCCAAACTTGCCGAACAGGCTGAGCGATATGACGGTAAGCTGCTCTCCGAGGGCCGGCTCTGATTGGGACGCGTTGGCCGCGCGGGTCTCCTCCCCCTCCGGCTGCAGCCTCGCAGCGCCGCTTAGCTCCCGCTGCGTCCCGGCCAGCTGCGGGACTAGCCTAGCAACTGTCATTGTTTGTCAGCTACCCGTTGATTGACATAACAAACGGCAGCTGTTGTTTTAAAATAAATCCTTCCGACATGAACTCGGCCGCCGGCGCGCTGAAGCTGCTTTGTTGTGCCAGAACTGCGGGGATGTGACGGACACGGAGCTAGCGACGGGGCTACAACAAAATGGCGGATCAGTGAAGCGTGAGCTGTCAGCGGCGCTGCTCGTGTGGCGCTACGCGTCCGTGCCCGGCCCTGTCCCGGTCCGTCCCCGGCCCTGTCCCGGTCCGTCCCCGGCCCTGTCCCGGTCCGTCCCCGGCCCTGTCCCGGTCCGTCCCCGGCCCTGTCCCGGTCCGTCCCCGGCCCAGTCCCGGTTCGTCCCCGACCCTGTCCCGGTCCGGCCCAGTCCCGGTCCGTCCCCGACCCTGCACCGGTCCGGCCCAGTCCCGGTCCGTCCCCGACCCTGCCCCGGTCCGCACTCGACCCTGCTCAGGTAGACGAGCAGTTCGACGCGACGCAGCTCCGCTACCTTATTGGCTTTGTAATGACAACCCCAACAAATAGTGGGCAACCATGGTGACAGATCGTTAGTTTAATGATGAATTGAGCGCAGCGGCCGGCCCGGTGGGGTATTCCCCCTCCAGTGGCGGCCCGGTGGGGTGTTCCCTCTCCAGCGGCCGGCCCGGTGGGGTGTTCTCCCCCCCGGGGGTCCGGACCGGTGGGCTTTTCCCGGCCGGCCTCACGGATCGATCTACGAAGGTGGTTCTCGCCGTTTCCTCTCGTGTACGCGGCGGTTACTGTCAACACCGCTACACGTCTTATAGCGGCTGTTTTTAGACGAGCGTCTTTGCCGTCGGTCCAGTTGCTCAGTAACGTCCAGTTAATGCACCATGACTCATTCATGGTATTTGGACCGAAAGTACAGAGTGATATATAGTTTCTGACTAAATGGTAACCCGGCTGCCATTTGGACGAATAAGTATTGTTATTTTGCAGGAAGGGACCATATATTATCATGCTGCTGATTTTATGATCTCTTACATTACTCTTGGAATAGCCATTTATTTGCCAAATTATATCAACCCTGACTGTTCAAGTGAGATTACAGTTATCCAAACAAAGTAAATACCTGTCACGCATATATGATGGTCTTGTGTATTTGTTTTGTTGATTGGTGAAAAAAGTCACATTGAAGCCAGTTTTAGATGATGTTATATAAGCTCTAATCTTTTAGACTTTCCAGACATCAGGAATTCTCATTTATTATACAAGATCTTACCCAGTCAGCTAAATTACAGTGTTTTTAAGTAAAGATGTCAGACAAAAATGGCAACATTTAAATCTACATCCATTTGGTGATTTAGACAAACTGTTGTCCAGTTTTTGGAATGAAACTGTCATTTAGAAAGACAAGAAACTTAACTAATCATTAGGTATACCATCAGATCCAGTGTCGATTTAAAAACAGAATCAATGCTGCCATTGTGCAAAAAGAATAACTTTTGTCTCTTTAACAGAAATGGTGGTGTCTATGAAGAAAGTGGCAAGTATGGATGTGGAGCTCACAGTGGAGGAAAGGAACCTACTATCAGTGGCCTACAAGAATGTGATTGGAGCACGGAGAGCCTCTTGGAGGATAATAAGTAGTATTGAACAGAGGGAAGAGAACAAGGGTGGGGAAGAGAAACTGAAGATGATCAGAGAATACAGGCAAACGGTAAAGCACTCGTTAAAAAACCTATGATGATGTATGATTAGGATTACAATTTGTGTTAAGGCTGTGCAAGGATCGCCTTTCAGTTCTTGGTGTCATTTTCTGAAGCGTGTTCCTTGTCTCAAAGAGATTCAAAGATGTTCATTGATATACATGATGAGCAGCTACAGGACAGACTGCATCTGAGTCATAGCTGGCAAGTCCTCCCTCCACTCTTCTACTTGTTATAAGAAATAGCTGCTATTATTGCAGGTGAGGCCGGAGCGTGTCAGAGATAGGAGAGGCAGTTGGACAGTTTTAACATCATGTAGAGAAGAGTGCACCCTTTATTTTCAAAGTTGCTAAGTTCTGTCTTTAGGGATCCATTCATCCAGTATTGACCTGAATATAAGACAGGTTTTCTAATCTGTGTTGAGTACATTAATAAAGTTAGGTCATCCTACGTTGGGTGTGGATACTTTTAAGTCACATCTGCAACAACTGCTGGGCACATAACTTTAAACAACACTAACAGTGCCAGATGGTTTCAGAGATGCATAAAGAGGGTGACTGTCCTGAAAAAGCACCTCAACCGTTGTGTGAGGAGACAAATGAAAAGTGTTGATACTAACTTTAAGATAATTGTGATCAACACTAAATAAACTGTTAATTACAAGCAATAAAAAATGTACAATGTCATCATAATGTGAAGACAATAAAATGTAGCTATGAGGCTGAAAAGAAATGAAAATGAAAACTGCCCATCTCATGATTCATTACTCTGCTGAATATCCTGTAAATCGCCAATACATTAAACACACCCACTACCAACTTTTAAAGGGAGCCCTGACTGGTGCAGGCAAATGGACTGTGTTTGATACGTGGACCAACTCTGCCTGGCTTCTGTGCATGTCCTCACACTTAAGACAGACGTTGCTGTCTTTCCTTTGCTTTGACATGAACTTATGGAAAAGCTCTGTCAGCGCGGTTGTCTTATATTCAAATGAGTTAAGTATTGTAGACATATTTTCTACAAAATTACTATCTTCCTTTAAAAAAGTTTACAGCATTCATTTCAAAGAACTAAATAATGCTCCAAAAAAAGCTGAAGACAGCTACAGTGGGGGCCAGTATTCACGGATATGTTTAATGGCAAGCTTAATCCATTTGGACACGGTTGATTTTACTGACTTGTCCTTGAGGGTGGTCCACTTGGACTGTTTGAACACTGGAAGAATAAATGTCATAATGTCATGTGGACCCTCCTTGTCATTTGTAATCACACAGGAGCGGGAAAGACAATTTGAGGGAGACTTAATTGCTGAATGATCAAAATGTTTCTGACTGAATAAATGTTTTTGCTGGCAGGTTGAGAAAGAGCTGAAGTCCATCTGTGGCGACATCCTGGATGCACTGGAAAGGCACCTTCTTCCCTCTGCAGTCATGGGAGAGTCTAAGGTCTTCTACAATAAAATGTAAGAGATTTCTTCTGTGGTATTTATCAGATTGATGACCCTCTTGGTGCTCTCACAGCCCCTTAATTTTGTAAGTATGCTCAAAATAAAAAATAATAAAAAGTATAAATTTTCTCTGATTTAAGATGACTTTAAAGATAAACTTCATAACAAAATGGTATACGTTTCTCCTTTTCTTTATCTAACTTTTTTCTTTCTCTAGGTTTTCCTTATTGTTTTTTGTCATTTTTAAAACTTAATATATTGACTTTGTAAGAACGACTAGTTCCATTTATGTAGATTACAAAGTAGAAGAAACTTGAGATTAAGAGTGCACTGAACGGTTGGACAATCCCTCTAATTGCCTCTCTTTTTTTTTCTTTCTTTTTTTTTAAGCTGTGTTAACCATGATGACAGACCAGTTAATTAGGCTCTAAAATATCTGATTCTATGCCAGGCAGATATGCTGAAGTCGTGTAATGGTTTGTGCCAGGTTGCAAGTAAACAGCAGTCATGTCTGCTAAAGAACAGTTTTAGAACCAGTCAAACGGTTTGACAACCAGTTTTCAGTGTGAAAGGTTAGAACTGGTGTATTTCTTGATTTCCCATTTTGAGATTAATAAAATGCCTTCTAAAACGTAATTTAATTTCAGTATACCATCCAGTAACTTACTGTGTTCATTAATTCCCAAACATGACACATCACAAGCTTGTATCAAAGAAACGTTGAGTCATAAAACACCTGGTTGCATGAAGAGCTTCACAGGACACCAAGTGAATTCTAGTTTTGATATGCACTTCCAAAATTCAACTTTCTCTCCCTATTTGTTTTTCCCTTTTCTAGGAAGGGTGACTACCACAGGTACTTGGCCGAGTTTGCCACTGGCAACAACAGGAAGGAGGCAGCAGAGAACAGTCTTGTGGCCTACAAAACTGCAACAGATCTGGCCATGTTAGAGCTGCCACCCACGCACCCTATTCGTCTGGGACTTGCCCTCAACTTCTCCGTCTTTTACTATGAGATACTCAACTCACCTGACCGTGCCTGCAGGTTAATGTCTTCTCACTACAGTTCAAATCCCTGTGTATATCTTAATGTGCCACTGGGAAGCAGGGCGATATTCTTTTGCACTTCTAGGTCTGTTCCTCAGAAGCTGAGGCAACAGCCACGAAAGCCAAAATTTGAACTGCTTCTTAGCTGAGCGCTATCCCCCATCATAGCCTGCGTTGAAGCTGTAGATCGACTTCTGGGTTTGCTTGTGCAACATGTAAACAAAGTAAACTTTAAACCCTTTCATTTGTAGTTTTGACCGTATGTTCACATGGGTGAATAACAAATACTTAATGTCCTTGCAGGCAAAACTGTGCCTCATCAGACACGGGATTAACACATCAGTATTATTAAATTATATCTATATATTGTGTTTATATTCCTCATTGCATATTTCAATTTAAAATGACCATTATTGTATTGGATGTTCGTTTAATTTTCATGTCAAACACAAACGTAAAGTATGAATGAGGAAACTTAGCCAGTGTGTGTTTGCGCAGGTTGGCGAAGGCTGCATTTGATGACGCCATTGCAGAACTGGACACACTGAGTGAAGAAAGCTACAAGGACTCCACACTTATCATGCAGTTGTTGCGTGATAACCTGACACTATGGACTTCAGATATGCAGGGAGAGGGTAAGACACTCGTAACACCATAACGTCCTCATGACACCAGCCAAATGTTTTTGTGTGAAGGTATTTAGAAATGTTCTTGATCTGCTCCCCAGTCTCTGCCAGTCTCTCCCAGTCTCTCCCAGTCTTTGCCGGTCTCTCCTGGTCTTTTCCGGTCTCTCCCGGTCTTTTCCGGTCTCTCCCGGTCTTTTCCGGTCTCTCCCGGTCTCTCCCGGTCTTTTCCGGTCTCTCCCGGTCTTTGCCGGTCTTTGCCGGCCTCTGCCGGCCTCTGCCGGCCTCTGCCGGCCTCTGCCGGCCTCTGCCTTTTTCTCCCAGCCTCTCCCAGCCTCTGCCAGCCTCTGCCAGCCTCTCCCAGCCTCTGCCAGTCTCTGCCAGTCTCTGCCAGTCTCTGCCAGTCTCTGCCAGTCTCTGCCAGTCTCTGCCAGTCTCTGCCAGCCTCTGCCAGCCTCTGCCAGTCTCTGCCTTTTTCTCCCAGCCTCTGCCAGCCTCTGCCAGTCTCTGCCAGTCTCTGCCAGTCTCTGCCAGTCTCTGCCAGCCTCTCCCAGCCTCTCCCAGCCTCTCCCAGCCTCTCCCAGCCTCTGCCAGCCTCTCCCAGCCTCTCCCAGCCTCTCCCAGCCTCTCCCAGTCTCTTCCACTATAACACACCCCCACAAGCGCCATCAGTCCACTTCTGTCCTAAGAACCTTTTTGTATTACACTGGGTTTATATTGTTTATTAATACCTGGGCGATTTGATTTATTTTCCTTTTTGTTACACTGATTTCTTGAGTGGAATACTACTATACTGCTGCTACCTTGTAATTTTTTTATTTTTGTTTTTGCCTTGACATTTTTAAAGTCTGAAAAATAGCCTTCTGTCAAACCAATCTGCCCTTTGAATTTTATCTTAGTGTAGCTGTTTAGCCAGCTTTGTACAGAAGCGAGTCGTCATGCGACAGCTTGAGAACATCCCTGACCAATATGAATTGTACGACCTCTTAGAGTAATATTGGCTGCATCAGTGTTCAGATGACTCAAGATGGCTTTGTTTTCATAATATTAGAGAAAGTCATCTGTAGTCCTCCATTCCATTATCTTTCATTGTAGTAGGTTGTAGTGAAGTCAGCTTGCAGGAATGGCATTTGATTTTGTTTTGTGCGGTGCTTAGTTATTGACAACAAAGTCACTCAACAAGGCTACAAACCCACAAAGGTTAATTTCCTCTCTGAACTATACATGTTCTTCTACCGTGGGTTTCACGAACTTGCATATCATAAGTACTATAAATAAAATACCCACCGATAGTTCAACAGAACTCACTAACATAAGCTCAAGCTCTGTCATGGTGTTTAATTTATGTCCAGTTACAGATTTGTTCATGGCAGTATTTTACTCTACCTGGTACATGTGGTTCATGTACTAAAACTGGCTTCCTCATCACCCCCACCACCCCTCCCCCTTCCTGATTTCGTGGAAATCAGGAAGTCTGGTATCATTTTGACTCGTATACATTTCAGAAGTTGTTTTTTCGGGTTTTTTTTTTTACATGTTTTTTACTGTTTTAAGGAAAGGGGAAAACAACTCTAAAAAGCTTATATGATTTCAACAAACATATTTTAGTTTGATGCAGCATTGCTTTGGTAGAAATATCAACAAAATGTACATTAGAGAAGCCTACTGTCAGTGTGGCCTTTAACGTGCCTGATTTAAAAAAAACATGGTGTTAACTGTACTTTGTAGGTGTTATTCACCCATACCGTGTGTGTGTGTGTGTGTGTGTGTGTGTGTGTGTGTGTGTGTGTGTGTGTGTGTGTGTGTGTGTGTGTGTGTGTGTGTGTGTGTGTGTGTGTGTGTGTGTGTGTGTGTGTGTGTCTGTCTTCGGTAAAAGACATTTTGTGACATAGTATTTGTCCGTCTCAAATAAGAATGCCAAGTTTAAGTTGTCAGGTTTAAATGCACGTCTGTTTTTGTGTGAAAGTATTCCAGGTTTTGTTTTGTTTAGAGGATCTCAGAATCCCCTTCATTTCACCAGGCATGAAAGTGTGACATTTTAGTTGTAAAAACAGCTAAAATGTCCCACTTTCATGCATGTTCCACTCTCAACGCAACCTCAGTGTGTTTGAACATTTTTAGATTCCAGTGAAAATGTCAACCTCCAAGGTTCACTTAGTTCATGGAAATCTAATCTGATATCCTCTGAACTGTTCGCCTATAAACCGCGCGGTCAAGCCTGATGCTGAAGTCTGCCTTCGTCCCTCCGGATTCTTTGAGCCGTTCTCATTCTGATCCAGCTTCCATCTGCAGTGGGGTTCAGATTGGGCTGAATGCCAAAGTAGGCTTCTTGGCACTTATCCTTAGCAAACGGTTGCTTCTGGGACACTTTTGAAATGAGCTGCAGCGTGCCTGGTGTGACCATTCTCATTGAGCATAGTGGCCATTAGTCACAAAGGCTGGCACGGCGGAACTGGACCTCCGCCGGGAGTAACAAAGCACCTGGCTACAAGTCTTCAAGATTGTACCCGTTTACTTTGAATTAACTGGCATGTGCCACACTTCTGCACCTGCGTGCCTCTCGTTTACTATAAAGACGTAGACACTTTTGAACCACTTCTAACTGCAGATTTTCTATCCACCAGGTGAAGAACAGAACAAAGATGCACTGCAAGATGTTGAGGATGAGGCCCAGTGAGACTATGCCACAAACTACTTGAGACCATCTCCCCCTCACCTCCTTCCACTCCGCATCCCTCCACCTTTGTCTTCCTCATTTTCTCCCTCCCTGCCACACCAACCTTGTCCTTACACCTCTGCTGTTCCAAGACCCAACAGGGACATGGAGTTAAGAAGTTTATTTTTCTCTTTTTTTAAATTTTATATTATTCCTTGCATCATTCAAATAAATACCACTTGAGACAGGAAATACAATGATACAGTGATAAAGGATAATGTCCATGGATTGTTTGCTGTGTTTTTTGTTTGTTTTTTTTTTTGTTTGTTTTTTTGGCCTGGTACAAGCAGTTCTGAAAATGTATTATTTGGTTACACTATTGTGCCCCCACCCCACCCACCCATTCGTATCTGTTGCTGGATGTATTGAGATTTTTTTCTTAATGTAATTACAAAAATTAACTTTTATTACTGATAATGTTAAATATTAGTTATGGGAGCTATTCTATCTGTTTTTAGTGAAATGTCATGCAGATTATTTTACCTTTTTATTTTGGAAAACAGTAGATGCCCTTTTTTTGTTAGTTTTTCAGAGGAAGTTAGCAAAATGTGTATTATCCATGCGGGGCAAAGAAATGTTTAACATTTAAATTTTTTTTGTGATTCTATTATACTTGTCCTTGGACTGTATTTTGTGCTGAAATACTGTAATGTGCACACATGTTTAATCTCTGCAGGCTGCTTTATCTGTAGCTGGTGGTTTTAATTTAAATAAAAAAGAAAAGTTGGGAGATTTTTCACTTGTGTAGAAGACAAGTCTCAGTCTGTCCCACACCTCGACGGAGATCCCTAAAGTCACGGTCAGTGCTTGCATGAATAAACATGGTATTTTCTGCTGTTATGCAGGACCTTTTAGAACACCTCCTCTAGTATAGAGATTTTCTTTTGTAGTTTCCTTCGTTGCTCTTTTGGTTTTGCTTCATTTTGTGTAACTTTGACCTGATTTATACTGCTGGATATCTGACTGGAGCCACAGACAGGGAATCTGTATTGTTCTTAACTGACACACAGCATGGAATTAACATCAAACAATCTAATTAAAAGTTACAAACTGGCTTGTCTTGTTTTTTGGGGTTTTTGTTTTCTTAATACACCTTAATTAGACTATGGTTTCTGATTGAAACTTTCAAGAAATCTGGTTGGTCACTTTTGCAGGCCTTTAGAAAATGTAGGTTTCCTGAGTGTGGATACATGATGCACAGGTTTCAGAAACGTCAGTGTTGGCGTTGTGACCCTGGAGTGCTGGAGCTATGCAAAGACTCGACAGCTATGAGTGTCAAATACTTAGTTCTAATCTCCAAGTTAAGACAAATGCAATTTTAACGCCTGATGTTCTGCTGTGGCAGTGTTTGTTCATGTCACCAGACTTCAGACTATTACCTCACAGTAGCTGTGTAATCAATAAGCAGCTTAAAAAAAAACATTTGAAGATATTGACACCTTAGAGAATGTTCCCTTATGCATGAAAATATGGAAATGAAAGTACAAAGTTTTAACTTTTTTATTAAATGCAAACACTTTATTGTAGATATGGTAAAATAATGGTTGTGCACTTACTTAAAAATGTTCCTTACCTTAGCCTTAATTATCTACACTTAAAGATGGTCCTAAAGTCACAATCTATGTAAAGTGTACATTTGTGGGCTAATTTGATAGATCAAGGAAAAAAAGACCTAGATCAAGACCAAGGTAAAGAATGATAAGCCGCTAACTAACAGAAGTCAATAAAGCACTCTGACGTATAACACTTCACCAGGGGGGTGCAAAAAACGTGCTTGCGCCATTTTCCACGGACACGTCGGGATGTTTAAAAATAAACTTTGCTTGGATTTGTGTGTACTGCCAAGCAAATTTTGGACCTGGCTTGAAGGCTTCAACGTTAAAAAATTATACACATTCCCTATAAATGAGTGCGTAAAGTCGCGCATAATTGCGCAACTGTGGAAGCTTTGGCACAACTAGAAGGTGTTAAAGAGTTTGGAGGGAGCGAATCTACAGGGACCACGCTGACCTGCTGGTCCAGGATGAAGACCGGATCATCAACTGATTTAAGTTACCTATAGGATCCATCTAGAACACAGCTCTGAGCTTCTCCCAGAGATGCTCTGATGTTCCGAAAAATGCACCCCTGTGAAAAGCCCCCCCTCTCAAGAGCGCAGTGACAGACGCACTGAACCAGCATGACAATAGGTCCAAAAGTATTTGCTACTCCAAATAATGGCAATCAGGTGTTCCAATCACTTCCATGGCCACAGGTGTATAAAATCAAGCACCTCGGCATGCAGACTGTTTTTACATCTATTTGTGAAAGAATTTGTCGCTCTCAGGAGCTCAGTGAGTTCCAGCGTGGAACTGTGATAGGATGTCACCTGTGCAACAAATCCAGTCGTGAAGTTTCCTCGCTCCTAAATATTCCAGAGTCAATTGTCAGCTGTATTATAAGAACATGGAAGTGGTAGGCCACATACACTGACGGTGCGGGGTCAGAGGATGCTGAGTCTCATAGTGTGAAGAGGTCACCAACTTTCTGCAGAGTCAGTCACTACAGACCTCCAAATTTACTGAGCTCCTGAGAGCGACCCATTCTTTCACAAATAGTTGTAAAAACGGTCTGCATGCCGAGGTGCTTGATTTTATACTCTAGTGGCCATGGAAGTGATTGGAACACCTGATTCCCACTTTTGGAAGTAAAGTGTATCTTCTTCTCTTGGCAAAACGAAACAGAAGCTGATGGTTCACACCCTGATAAAGCCATATTGTAAATTATTGTTGTTCTGGTTTGAATGTGGTGACGCTGGCACTGTTGCAAATAATAATTAATCACCATGGCAGTTCTGTTTGCTATATTTAATAGTTCCACTCTGCATGGATCTATTTGCTCATAATTGCTCAAACTCAAAGCCCCAACATATGGAAGAAGGAATAATGTAGATTAATATTTGGTTGTGCTTATGGCCCCAGCAGAATGATTAGTGGAATGTCACATATTCTGAGGAATTTTTTAATAAATCAATTATGTCTCACAAGAATATCAGAAAAGTTTACATTGAAGGGCACGTTTGTCATGGCATTGTGGTTGTAGAACCTACTAAATCCAATACAGGTGGATGTGACTTTACAGAACAGTGTAGGAGGGTCAATATCACTGTAAAGTGTCTTTGACACTTCCTGACTTGGAAAAATAAGTATAGGTGCATGAGGGACATGTGGGTACACCCAGTCAAGGAAAATGGTTTAAAATGGTTGAAATCCATGTCGGGAGACTTGTCATCACACTCATGTGTGTGAATGTTTAGTCATTTATACCAAAACCTCAGAATTTTGTTATTTTCTAAAATGTTCATGATGAGCGGGTTATTTTGACTGACACCAAGTGCACTTTATAGTGATATTGACCTGTGGGGTGGTGGCCACAGGTGCGAGGGCCGATTAATGCTGCTTGCAGCTTTAATTTATTATTATGTGTTTCCACAGCAACTGTTTTCCCAGTGTTAAAACTTTACGTCGGTGCACTCGGGGAAAATCCTGTTCATTCAGGTCTGTCTGCTCCTGCCTGCTCCTTAGTCTCCATGGTAACCTCACATCTGCAGCTTTTTAGTGTGACGGGTAGACAGGTAGCGTTATATAGCTGTTACCATAACTGACCAGCAGGTGAAGCTCTTGGGCCATAAATGAAAACGCAATGTTTGACCCAATATTCCTCAAATCGTAATACTTTAAAGGATATTTAATCTTTCCCAAAACTTTCGCTGAAAACAGGGTTTTTGCACTGCAAATTCTTTAACCATGTGCAGAAGCACATCATACTAAAATTGGAACAATAGTGGGATTGCACTGCATATCAAACATTTAAATATTATCTTTTATTAATATCTATCAATATGTATTTATTAATATAATATAATTATTATTATTTAAATATATATTTATTTACATGTTTTTTCAATTTTTGCGTTCTATGCAGGGTTCTGCTCTTCGTGTTTCTAAAGTACAATAATTGTGCAGTCAGCATCGCGTTGCGTTGTGTTTTCTGTTGGAAATATTTCCCTACAATACTTTATAGGTCATATAACTGAATAGGTTAAGCATGTGTTTTTGTACCTGTGGTTCCTGGTTCAAGTCCAGCCAGGTACTACATCTACCGAGGCTTACAAGTCCTCACTGTATGTTTGTGCCCATCAGATTTGGCAATCCGTTTAGTTCTGGAACTGGTTCTGGACCAGTAGTTGACCACGCCAGGTCTCTGTCCAGAGTCTCTCACCATAGTTTGATTTCAGAGTCCTTTTCTTACACCAACCTTCTTAGTATTTAACTTTTTTTTGAAAATAGCACAGAGTTAAGCAAGATACAGGAGTCCTCAAAAGTTGAGTGCAGATAGTTTTTATTCCATAACACAGGTCTAAAACGGAAGTTTCTGCAGAGACAACTGAAGTTACAATGCTGTGCATCAACTTTTAGGAACACACTTTGTGAGTGTTTTAGCTCTGGGGCAGATCTAACCATGCCCCTTTTTTCATTGTCAGAGTAATCTTGGTCCTATTCTATATGACCCTTATGTTATTATTACAAGACTATTCATATTATAACACGCATGTGCCTTTTTTTGAGAGGGAAATTACACCACACTCTAAAATTTAGACTTCATAACTTTGTTCCAACATCAGCTTTTGCTTATCAACTATAATTGCATATAGCATTGTGCTGCCTCCTTTGCCTTTTTGAAAAAAACAAAAAACACAACTTCTGTATCCTGTTCCAACAGGATACAGAAGTTGTGTATCCTAGCATTCCAATGCTAGGATAGCTCAGAGAATTAAGTATGTGTTGTTTGAGGAGACTTGTGGTCCCAAGTTTAAATCCAGGAGGAAAATTAGACCACATTTCCCTCCTTTCGTGATGTTTACATAACAAAGAGACAAATATACAGCAAGTACATATCGAAAGCAATATTACTATTTGCATTGATCCAACACTCGTAATTCCTCAGACAGGAAGGCTGTTCTCTTGTCCTAAGACTTTCCATCTGTCTTTCATGGTCAAGTACTCTCTAGGAGTTCTAAGTTTGTAATGTTTCCCGACAAGTATCATCATTTTCCGCGCTAAGCCTGTCATCATGATTAACAACATGAACATTTCATGACTAGAGTAACCTTTCCTTTTGTTTTGCAGTGTTCACTATTTGGGAAAAAAGCTCATGTCTTCATTATTGGGAGCTACGGTCAGGATGTGGGTGTGTTCAGGCTTTTATATCTGAGGATTATGCTTTTATTACCCACTGCTCTTTTCGTCAATCGTGTCAGGAGCCCTGCTGCTAATGCACATTCAACAAACTGCTCCGTGTGGGTTGGTGAGTGTGACGCACTTAGATCTAATCTTCACCAAGGAATTCCCAAAGTAGCATAGTAGCAGTTGGGGCTCCCCCTAATAGTGTAGGCTTATTACACAGTGATGTTTCCCCATCTTTTGGTCTCCCAATTAAACTACATTGTTGGATCTGCCTCTGGGGCAAGCACATATCATGCTGCCCTTCTTCTGGGTCTGATATGGGTGCTTCACCTCCTGGATCACCTGGCTGATCTGAGACTGGACTTTGCCTAAAAGCCAATGAACCGCTCCTTTGCGTATCTCAGCTCTCCCTTCTCCTTCTGTCGGCCAACCTTTGTAATCATCCGTTTGCTGGTTAGGGGGCTTTGCCTTCTCCTTGGCTGTCCCTCCGTGACGGGGTGTCTTCCTGTGGGGCGGCATTGTCATCCCCTTCTGGTTCTCACAGTCTCACTTGGTTTGTTTGCTTGTGATTAAGGTGAAACCAAATGGTCTTACCTTGCACTTTAAAGGCAGGCGGGGTTGTTAGGATAAACTTAAATGGACCTTGTTGTCTGGGTTAATCCCACTTTCTTTTGAACACTTTCATGTATGCCCAGTCACCAGGTGTCACCTTTGTTAGTTTTGGCTGGATTTCAGCTTTCCAATCCTCTGCTGCTGCTTTAGTCTGTTGAAACACAACCTTATGTATTAAGGTGTAGTGCTGCAAATAGGCCCCCAATTATCTTCTACATTGATCTAAGGGTGGCCCTTGATAAGGTCCTCTAAGATATGACACCGGTTAGTCTTCCAGTCATAATTTCATGCGGTTTTAGGTGTGTTATCCAGTTTACTTGTTACCTAATAGACATTAAAGTAAGCAGCAAAGCATCCACCCAGTTAAGCTTATAGCAACTATCTGCCCTTTTTTTTTTTTTTTTAATTTAGCCGTCAACATTCCTTTGGTCTTTTCCACCACTATTACTGTGGATAATAAACACATCCAAACGTTTGCTTGATTCCCAGCATTTTAATGCTACTTTCATCATACTGGCTGACCACCAAATAAGTCTAAGGCATCTCAAGACCTCCCCCCTTGTGCAATGGTCTCGACCTTGCACATCAATGTTTTTTACTGTTTCATAAGACACTGTTTTTTTACCAGCCAAAACCATCACAATTACTCTCATAGGTCGTTTTGCCATAAGGTAAACATACTGTGAACGTGACATTAATAAATGGGAACCTCATCCGGCAGTGGACGTTGCTGTGGACATTAATTCATTCACAAATCATTCACCCCTCCTTGAACTGCCACCTTAGTGTGGTGAAGGGTTTGTGTGCCCGAAGGATCCTAGGAGCTATGCTGTTGGGGGCATTATGCCTCTGGTAGGGTCTCCCTTGGCAAACAGGTCCTGGGTGACGGGCCAGACTGAGAGCAGTTCACTAATCCTTCATGAAAAATGTTACATCAAAAAACGTTACGTCGCCCGGATTGGCGTCAACGGGGCCCCACCCTGGAGCCAGGCCTGGTGTTGGGGCTCGAAGGCGAGCGCCTGGTGGCCGGGTCTTTGCCCATGGGAGCTGGCGACGTGGGCTCACCTTCCAGTAGGCTTACCACCCGCAGGAAGAATCATGAGGGGTCGGTGCAATGTGGTTTGGGCGGCAGTCGTGGCGGGGTGCCTTGGCGGCCCAATCCCTGGACCAAAACCCTAGCAATGGGGACATGGAATGTTACCTTGGTGGGGGGGAAGGAGCTGGAGCTTGTGCAGGAGGTTGAGAGATACCGACTAGAGATAGTTGGGCTCACCTCTACACACAGCTTGGGCTCTGGAACCCAGCTCATTCAGAGGGGCTGGACGCTCCACTATTCTGGAGTTGCCCACGGTGAGCGGCGACAGGCTGGTGTAGGCCTGCTTATAGCCCCCCAGCTCAGCCGCCAAGTGATGGAGTTTACCCCAGTGAACGAGAGGGTTGCTTCCTTGCACCTTCGGGTCGGGGAAAGGTCTCTCACTGTTGTTTGTGCCCACGGGCCGAACAGCAGTACAGAGTACCTGGCCTTCCTGGAGTCCGTGGAAGGGGTACTTGATGGTGCTCCAACTGGGGACTCCTTTGTTCTACTGGGGGACTTCAATGCCCATGTGGGCAATGACAGTAAAACCTGGAGAGGGGTGATTGGGAGGAACAGCCTCCCCGATCTGAACATGAGTGGTGTTCTGTTATTGGACTTCTGTGCTAGTCACGGTCTGTCCATAACAAACATCATGTTTGAGCTTAAGGGTGTTCATCAGTGTACGTGGCACCAGGACACCCTAGGCCGGAGTTCAATGATTGAGTTTGTTGTCGTGTCATCTGACCTGCGGCCGCATGTCTTGGACACTCGGGTGAAGAGAGGGGCTGAGCTGTCAACTGATCACCACCTGGTGGGGAGTTGGATACGCTGGCAGAGGAGGAAGCGGGACAGACCAGGTAGGCCCAAACGTATTGTGAGGCTCTGTTGGGAACGTCTGGCTGAGCCCTCGGTCAGGGAGGTATTCAACTCCCACCTCCGGGAGAGCTTCTCCCAGATTTCGAGGGAGGCTGGGGACATTGAGTCAGAGTGGACCATGTTCTCTGCCTCCATTGTTACTGCGGCAGCTCAAAGTTGTGGACGCAGGGTCACTGGTGCCTGTCGTGGCGGCAATCCCCAAACCCGGTGGTGGACACCGGAAGTAAAGGATGCCGTCAGGTTGAAGAAGGAGTCCTATCGAGCCTTGTTGGCCTGTGGGACTTGTGACACAGCCGACAGGTACCGGCAGGCCAAGCAAGCCGCAGCTCGGGCAGTCCGGGAAGCAAAAACTCGAGTCTGGGAGAGGTTCGGAGAGGCACCGAAGAGATTCTGGCAAACCGTCCGGCACCTTAGAAGGGGGAAGCAGTACCCTGCCAACACCGTTTATGGTGCAGGTGGAGAGCTGCTGACCGCAACTGGGGACATTGTCGGACGGTGGAAGGAATACTTTGAGGATCTCCTCAATCCCACCGACATGCCTTCCGCTGAGGAAGCAGAGGCCGGGGACTGTACAGTGGAGTCTTCCATCACACAGGCCGAAGTCACTGAAGTAGTCCGTAAACTCCTTGGTGGCAGGACACCAGGGGCGGATGAGATTCGCCCTAAGTACCTCAAGTGTCTGGATGTTGTAGGGCTGTCTTGGCTGACACGCATCTGCAATGTTGCATGGAAGACAAGGACAGTGCCACTGGAGTGGCAAACTGGGGTGGTGGTCTCTCTGTTTAAAAAGGGGGACCGGAGATTGTGTTCCAACTATAGGGGGATCACACTTCTCAGCCTCCCTTGGAAAGTCTACTCCAGGGTACTGGAGAGGAGAATTCGGCCGATAGTCGATCCTCGGATTCAGGAGGAACAATGTGATTTTCGCCTTGGTCGTGGAACACTGGACCAACTCTATACTCTCCGCAGGGTGCTGGAGGGTTCATGGGAGTATGCCCAACCAGTCTACATGTGCTTTGTGGATCTGGAGAAAGCATTCGACCGTGTCCCTTGTGGTATTCTGTGGGACGTGCTCCGTGAGTACGGGGTCCAAGGCCCTTTGCTAGGGGCTGTTCGGTCTCTGTACGACCGGAGCAGGAGTTTGGTTCGCATTGCCGGCAGTAAGTCAGACCTGTTCCCAGTGCATGTTGGACTCAGGCAGGGCTGCCCTTTGTCACCGATTCTGTTCATAATTTTTATGGACAGGATTTCTAGGCGTAGCCAGGGGGCGAAGGGGGTCCAGTTTGGGAACCACAAGATTTCATCTCTGCTTTTCGCAAATGATGTTGTCTTGTTGGCTTCATCGAGCCAGGACCTTCAGCATGCGCTGGGACGGTTTGCATCCGAGTGCAAAGCAGGTGGGATGAGAATCAGTACCTCCAAATCCGAGGCCATGGTTCTCGACCGGAAAAGGGTGGCTTGCGCTCTCCGGGTAGGTGGAGATGTCCTGCTTCAAGTGGAGGAGTTTAAGTATCTCGGGATCTTGTTCACGAGTGAGGGAAAGATGGAGCGAGAGATTGGAATGGATCACTAAAAGATTGCAAAATGCCTGTAAAAAAAAGAACACACTCAATTCATAAAATATAGAACTGAAGAAGCTGAGAATAAATATAAAAAATGTAATAATGAACCGACAGCTATTTTACAGATATCAAAAGAGGAATACTATAGTCAGTTATTGGACAGGAATAAAAATAACATATTGATCAATGTCATTAGGAAAAGTTCTAGACAGACTAATTTTCAACAGTATTTTACCAATACTGATGAAATAATCAACGATATGAATGATATGGTTAATAATTTCAACAATTATTTTGTAAGTGTTGGACCAAAACTGGCAGAAGAAATTTGTGATTCTGGATCAGCTGATGGATGGAAGTAGACATTAATAAAGAGAAATCCAAATTCAATGTTTGTCTCAGCAGAGGAGGAAAGAGAAATCACAGATATTGTAAATTAATGTAAAAACAAGGTGTCAACTGACTGTGAAGGTGTAGATATGACAATAGTCAAAAAGATTATCGAGGCAGTTCTTCAACCACTGACACACATCTGTAATCTATCATTCAAAACTGGAACATTCCCAAAAGAAATAAAAACTGCAAAAGTCATCCCACTTTACAAAAGTGGAGACAAACACAAATTCACTAATTACAGGCCTGTGTCTCTACTTCCACAATTTTCTACAATTTTAGAAAAACAATTTATTTGCAGATTGAACAAATGTATTGATAAACATACACTGCTTTCTGAAAGCCAGTATGGATTCAGATCTCAGTGATCCACATCCTTGGCAGTCCTGGAATTAATAGAAGACATCACCAGCTCCATAGATAAAAAGAAATTTGCAGTTTGGGTGTTCATTGATCTTAAAAAAAAGTATTTGACAAAATAAACTATGACATATAAAAACTGGAGCGTTATGGAATCAGGGGAGTGGTTTTACACTGGATGAAGAGCAACAGGCAGCAGTTTGTAAAAATAAGTGACATTCAGACGTCAGGTTTGGACATTGTTCGTGGTGTCCCCCAGGGGTCAGTATTGGGACCTGAACGCTTTATTCCATGCCTCATATCAGGCAGAAATCTATTTCTCATGGATTACAAATGTGTCAATTTTTAATAAAACAAATGTGTTTTCCCTAACATGAACTGCTTGCTTTGTATTCTGATATCACTGCCTGGTAAATGTTGCTCTGTTTAGCTCTCTTTTCAGTTGCAAACAGGACTAAATCCATCAACAGAGCTACAATGCTCACAGACAGACTGCATAGCATGAGCTCGTTGCTCATGTTTGAAAAAGAGAAAGTGGACTAAGATGAGTATGATCATACAGGCTTACCAGAATGATGTTAAGCCCAAGTTATTAAGTGCGGTTTGTTGCTAGTTAAAGGTCTATGGCTTGTTGAGAGACACATTTTTTGTTTTTAATGATGAGAATGCACACGCGTGGATGTGTTTTGTACTGTTATTAATTGAATTTAGAGAGAGAGAGATATGCTTTTGAATGTGTTTGGGGGTGTAATGCTAAGTTTATTGAAAATAAATTTGGCTCACCAAGTCTTTGCTGGTGCACAGCCAATCTCTTTTACTACCATGACTGACCACCAGGTGGAGCTAAATGTACAGTCTGTGTCTATTTTTATGCCCATGACACAAAGGATCCAGTTTAGGTCTAGATCTAGGGATTGGTAGTGGATGAAGATCTAAATCACTGAAAGAATAAATGACTAAAGCAAATGAAAGTAATTGATAAATGTGTGAAATATCACAGCCTTTTTGACAGTTTGATTTTATTAAGAAAATAAAAGCTTAATGATGTGAAATTACAATTTAAAACAAATTCTCTCATATGACATAGTGGTTCTAATTGTGGGATCATTCTGTTAGCCAAATGGTATGATTTCCTTAAACAACTGTTAGAAGTCTTCTTTGGTGCAACGCAAAGCTCTATTTATTTATTCAAATGATGTGTTATTGAGATTTTGGGTAATGTGTTAGACACGGTTTCATGCCAGGTTACCATGACACCTTATCATTTTTTCTCCACCCAACCATCCATCCTGTGATGTAAAACCTCAAGAGGGCAGCAGCTTCCAGCTGACACAATCCTGCTTGACACATCCTGAACTCATATCCATATTTCCATAGGATTGGTTCTGGGAAGTGCTGTAAGTGAAAAAATAAAACAAAGCAACATCCCACTCAGTACAAAATTCTATATTAGTGAAGCCAACATCTTCTGGTTTCCTGTGGAAACTGGAAACTGCCAGTGTTTTTGTTGTTGGAATAACATTACTGCTCAGAGAGGAGGACCTTGGGAACAAACGTCAATGAAATAGTAAATTCCTTTCCTGGTCCAGCACTTATTAATATCCAGGGTTTTTTCAACCAATAGGTGTGAGATTTGTACTCGCAATGGTCTGATCTGCTCCAAGTTGGGCCTCCATATGTGTTGCTTTTTTATTTTATTTGCACTCTTCTGGCTCTTGTTTCTTCTGTTTTGATCCATACAGACTGACCCCCTTATCTGTACATATTTGTACGTATCTTAAACTTACTTTCAAATTTAAGTTTTTCATCCTAGATTTTTGTACTTTTGTATTATAGTTTCCATTTCTTTTCTTTTCATTTCCTTTCAGGACAACATTTTAGGACCCCACCGGAAGTATACAGCAGAGTGTGACTGTTAACTTCATCTCCTGGCCTATCCCGCCCTCATCATCCAGCAGTGTGTAGATGCCCATAGTGCATACAACACACTCACAACCAATTCTAAGATTTCAAAGGCTCAATCAATCAAATAAGTTAAATTAATTTCAGTTCAATTAAATTCAGTTCAATTCATATGACAGTGATCATTTCAGTAACAGTTGCTTCATCAACCCTTGGAGGGGAACTACACCTGCAGTTACGTATCTGCAATTTGTGTGAACAGTGGAGAGGATCATATTGCAATGCCTTTATCTTTCCCATAAACCTATATATAAAAAGTATAAAAGCAATAATCCTGTGGTGAAAGGTGGGATTTGGTAAAAGAAATAGGGTGGAATGCTATTCCTATAGCTGAGACAGCGCAAGCAAGGGTGACGAGAGACCCACCACACTAATCATGAGATCATTGAACTGCTTATATCCCCACCTGGCAACCACCCTGTTCCGCACTTGTCTCATCCATGTTCCATATTTCAGATGGGAGAAGCCTGTTCCTTGTCATGACATCCTTTATGTTCTTAAGGAAGGCTCTGACATTCTGCTTGTTGAAGGCAGTTGGTCTCAGTTCCCTTTCAAGAATGTTTTAAACCAGTCAGGGCCGGCTTTCTGCATCTCATGTACGAGTCTTGTATTTTAATGTAATTCACAATAGCAAATTTGTAGACAGATTTTCTTTACTACTTTCTGTGTTAAACCAAAATATACGTCAGCCAACTTGATCAGGTACTCAGGCAGCTTACTCTCCAGTTCTGCTGAAAAACTGCCTATTTTTTCGGTTACCGACAGCTACATGTAAGTCCCTCATCCTGGCTGATCCTTTTGCAGTCTCTAGTGAGGGAACTTACCGGTCCTGTTGCTGTGCTCTTTACATTCTCTTCCAGTTTTTTATCCATCTTACTGCCAATTTCTGCTCGTGTTTTCCTCATGTCTTTTTTTCTTGAACACTGCCTGATCATTTTGATCTTCTAATCTACTATCAAAAATAAAATGTTGAAAATGTTTTCCAAATGCACATTTATGTCCAGTGATAATAAAAATAGCAATATAATAATTAATAATAAAAAACAACTATGACAAAAACAACAATAAATGTGGGTGTAAATATATAAATGTAAATGCACATGATACATTTTTCTAACAATGTGTAAAAATGACAAACTAACCTCAAAAATAGTGTGCCAATCTCCTTTATCCACATTTGAACACTTAAACTGAAATTTAATAGTAGGCTTGCACCAGTTAGGAAAAGCTTTCAAATTTCATATGAAAAAAAGTATTTATCTATTGTGCATATTATGTTTTCTTTGTCTCTATTCATGATATTTCTAGACAGTATTGAGTTGGAGGGATATTTTTGACACTAAAAGAACAAAAAGGAATGTGCTGACTGAAAAAGTGAACGACCGATGACTATTTCGTTCTAATGGGGTCGTCTTATCAAGAGGGCAGTCCTTTTAACGTTGTTTTTGTGAAAATGTCCTTTAGTGGCCTAAGTATTAGTGATGTTTCAACCTACCTCGGGATCCAAATAACCTTTTTGCCTCCTACTAAGAGAAATTGCAAAAAGACAAAAATCAATATTACAGACTCAACAAGCCTCAATTAACATCCCAAAAGTTCATTAGAGTACAATTATGGTTAACTGAAATTTGTAGATGAGTATGATGGTGAACTGTGGGTAAGGAGGTAGAGCAGGTGTCTCCAATTGTATGGTCACTGGTTTGAGTCCTGGCCTTGTAGTCCACATGCTGAAGTGTCTTTGAGCAAGAAAGTGAACACCCCATTACTCCTGATGTATTCATAGGCGTGTGTTTTGTGTATGATATCAAAAGCCCTTCATGAAAAATATGTTTAGAATCATACAGAATAAGAGGTGTGTATGAATGTGTGTATGGATAGGTGCATGTGGCTTGTAACATAAAAGCCTTTTAATAGTCAATAAGATTAGAAGAGCATTATTTAAACGCAGACCATGTACCACTTCCAGGAAAAAAAAGAAGTTTAGATGGATTGCCAGAAGGAAGCCTCTTCTTTCTAAAAACAATATTGCAGCAAACCTTTAGTTTCCAAAGTTTCATCAGAGCAAACCACAAGACTTCTGGACCAAAGTCGGATTGTACGTCGCCACATTCCAAGAAAACCACACCTAGCACTTTAACACAAGACCTAACCAGTTCACAGTTTATCAATACAGACACATAGACTTATGACTGACCATGGGCAGTCTGCATTTGTAGCCACGGCATTAGTTATATTTCTTCTCCTCATATTTTTAATGATATTACATTTATTTTGGAAATTAATACCACTGGATCTATGTGTTCTAATTGTAAAATAGTGCTAAGCTTTGTTTTTCCAAAATATGTGTATGTATGTGTGTGTGAGTGTGTGAAGGCCACAGATTTCCTGTTGATGCCAAGCAGACAGGCTGGATTCAGAGCCTGCAGGATATGTGTCACGGTTAGTTCCTCCCCCTCAACTGCAGGATGAAATGCCCACTCCACACAAAAGCGTGTGCACTACTTTGCTACAGTCGCATTAAATGATAGATATGTTTAACAGAAAATAAGACTCAAAAGCGTTTTGCCTGAATTTCCCCCTATATATATATATATATATATATATGTATATATATATATATATATATATATATATATATATATATATATATATATATATATATATATATATATATGTATGAAGTGCACAAACAACTGAGTGCACTGCACCAGTGCTGGCACAGAGTCATCAGATGTTTAAGGGGGTCATCTAAATAATGCACGTTTGTCAATCAGAGCTGTGTATACTTTTTTTTTCTGGCACACAGTAAGCAGTGTGTGGAGGCCTCCCTATTCGTCAATATATGGTATGTGTGTGTGTGTGTGTGTGTGTGTGTGTGTGTGTGTGTGTGTGTGTGTGTGTGTGTGTGCGTGTGTGTGTGTGTGTGTGTGTGTGTGTGTGTGTGTGTGTGTGTGTGTGTGTCATGTAAGAGTGGGTATTTGTTGAGTGTCATGGGCCTGAGTGCATCTCATCCCAGGAGACAGGAAGTGCCTCCGCCAGACCACAAGTGTGTTTTTTTTAATTTTGTTTTTTAAAAAATCCTTTTTTTTTTCCCATTACCCTTCCAGTAGGTTTACCAGCCGCAGGATGATTCATGAGGGGCCAGTGCACTGTAGTTTGGGTAGTGGTCATGGCGGGGTGCCTCAACGACTCAATCCCTGGACCGAAACTCTGGCAATAGGGACATGGAATGTCACCTCGCTGAGGGCCAAGGAGATGGAGCTTGTGTGGGAGGTTGAGAGGTACAGATACCGAGATAGTCAGTCTCACCTCCAATCATAGTGGAAAATGTTTGACAATAGTGTCTCTGGAACTCAGCTCCTTTACAGGGACTGGACAGTCAACGACTCTGGGGTTGCCCAGGCAAGCCCACACTAGTGTGGGCTTGCCTATAGCTTGTCAGCTCAGCCTGGGTGCTGGGGTAGTTTGCAACCAAATGCGAAACGGCTGAGATGACAATAAACACCTTCAACTCTGAGGCCATAGTTCTCAACTGGAAAAGGGTGGCCTGTCCTCTCCGGGTAGGTGGAGATGTCCTGCTTCAAGTGGAGGAGTTTAAGTACCTCAGGGTCTTGTTCACAAGTGATGGAAAGATGGAGCGTGACAGACGGATTGGTGCAGCGTCCGTAGTCATGCGGTCGATGTACCAGACCGTCATGGTGAAGAAGGAGCTGAGTCGAAAGGCAAAGCAACAATTTACCAGTCAATCTACGCTCCCACCCTCACCTATGGCCATGAACTTTGGGTAATGACCAAAAGGACAAGATTGCAGATACAAGAGGCTGAAATGAGTTTCCTCTGCAGGGTGGCCGGGCGCTCCCTTAGAGACAGGGTGAGAAGCTCAGTCACTCGGGAGAAGCTTGGGGTGGAGCTGCTGCTCCTTCACATTGAGAGGAGTCAGCTGAGGTGGCTTGGGCATCTGTATCGGATTCCCCCTGGATGCCTCCCTAGAAAGGAGAGGAGACCCCAGAGAAGATCCGGGACACGCTGGAGAGACATTGTCTCTTAGCTGGCCTGGGAACTCCTCTGGGAAAGTCCCCTCGGAGAAGCTGGAGGAAGTATCTGGGGTGAGGGTATCTCTGCTTAGACTGCTGCCCCTGCGACCCGGTCCCAGATAAGCGGAATAAAATGGATGGAAAATGGATGGATGTTTCCATTACACTGTTGCGCAAAAGAAAATCAGATCTCTAATTAGTGACAAAGGTAGCACTGCAGGGGGTCAGTGTTTCCATTGAACGGTGCTTTCCTCATAAGTATGATTCATGTGACTTTCCACATCTTGTCCTGACTGACTTCTCTCCAAAACAACAGAAAAGAAAATATCAATGCAGAATGCTTTGACAAATGATTGCAATTGCTCCTATCGCTGCTGATGGTAATGAATGCAGCGGATGATCATCCTAATGATTGTTGCACTGCTACGTTATGTTATTGAGCCCAAAAACATGTGGAAATTTGATTTTGATTACTTAAGTTAACCTGCTACGTCACATTTACCAGTCATGTTTTCATTACCCAAGATTTGCACAAAACCAAATATCGGCAAAGAAAACCTGTAGTGGTGCACCATAAAGTGGTGCAAGGTCCATGAGTCTGGTGTGGATGAACCTGACTGGCCTGCACAGAATCCTGACCTCAACCCAACAGAACACCTTTGGGATGAATTAGAGCGGAGACGAAGAGCCAGGACTTCTGGTCCAACATCAGTGTTTTACCTCACAAATGTGCTTCTGGAAGAATGGTCAAAAATTCCCATAAACACACTCCTAAACCTTGTGGACAGCCTTCCCAGAAGAGTTGAAGCTTCAAAGGGTGGACCGAAGTCATATTGAACCGTAATGGATTAGGAATGGGATGTTACGTAAGTTATTAGTTAGTGTATGTACATGTCTTCCAACAGACATTTATTTTTGCTGGGAGTCAAAGCAATAGCTCATCAACTCTCCGTGTGTATATTTGAATATGACGTTTTGAGATATTTCCCTCATCTATACAGTCCCCCTACCTAAAGGAAAAAATTGTATTCACTCTGTACTTATCCATCCATCCATTTTCTATACCCATTTGATCCTTTGCAGGGTCACTTGGTGAATTTTCTAGTTTCTATTTTGACTTTTTATAAGTTTTTATTTGCTCAGTATTAAAAAATGATAACTTCCCCTTTCAACAGTTTCCTTGTTGTATATTTTACGGTTGAATGTTCTAAACTCTGCCTCCTAGTGGAGCTCACCGGTATAAACCAAGAAACGTTCACAAGGCAGCTGGCTGTGAACCAGAACAGACCAGAACAGACCAAACCCATGCAAAGCCATTATATGCTTATACGTCACACACACTAAATTTACTGGGTGGTGACTGAATATGTCTAAGGCAGGATGCTGTTTCTAGGAGGAAACCCTGTGCACACCAGTCCTGTGTGTGTGTGCGTGTGCGTGTGTGTGTGTGTGTGTGTGTGTGTGTGTGTGTGTGTGTGTGTGTGTGTGTGTGTGTGTGTGTGTGTGTGTGTGTGTGTGTGTGTGTGTGTGAGTGAGAGAGAGAATTGCTGGCTCCACTGAATTACATATTTGGAATATCTTCAGAAGTAAATATAAGCCATCTGTTCATCAATCTATTTTCAACATCTCCTTTGGGTGGGTGGGGGTCTCAGAAGCCCACTGTTATCAGTTATTGGACAAGACGTTGGGTGCACCTTGGACATGCTACCGGTCCATCACATGACTAAAATAGTACCAAAGAGAACAATGGTAATCTGCTATTGGAAAGGAAAAGAAAATACACGCAGGTTTCATTTCAAGACCCATGTATTTATCCTCCCGAATAAGATACATCTCCCCAACCCCACTAAGTACACCACCACACACATGTACACTGGCACACTTGTAAGACAAAAGTCACACATCCTCCACAAGTGACATTTATGTCGGTCTCGGTCTCCATATCCTCTCTGTGATCCCTCAGCCAGAGAGGCAACATCCTCTGGCCAAACAGAGGGGAAGCTGGTTTCCCTGAAACTCTCCACTCTGGATTGGGTAACATCCCAAAGCAAGGCTCGCCCAAGGTAAAATCCCAGTCTCTGCTTTTGCTTAATGATTTTTGTGTTTGGAGAGAAGATGAACCATTTTTCTTTCTATCTATATGTGTGAGAAGTATGTCCCAAGCTTGAAAGGTTTTTTTCCTTAATATGTAAGATTGCTGACAATTACGTGTTTGCTTTTCAGGGATAGGTTGGGATGGACTTCTAGACTCTTTCTCCCAGGCCTAAGGACTATTTTGACATTTTCAAGAAACAACTGGAGAGGAATAGTGAGCATAACATAAGAAGACAAGTCTTCAAGATAAGGTGACAAAATACAGGAGAAGAGGGAACAATGATGGAACTGAAGATCCAGCTGATCCCCACAGGAGAAATCATCCTTCCTCCAGGAAAGAATGGAGAAAACTGCTGTTATAACTGCAAGGTCAGTCCAAAAAACAGGCAAAATCTGAGGCCAAATATAGGTTCAGATTTTTGCTTTCCATTCTTTCTCATAGTGGGTTTTTAATGACGCTTAGTGACTACCTACTCATTTAAATAGAGGTGAAGTTTTTGGGCTCATATAAAGCTAATATACGTAATTTTAACAGTAATGTGGAAGCTACAGAACACAGTCTGGTGAGCAAATAACACTGATAAGCAAATACATCTATATTCGCTAATAAAGTTGTTTTTATTACTTAATTTTAATCGTACATAGCTTACATACATAGTCTGTTAAACAAATTGTACAGATAAATAACTACATCTATGTATAATTCATAAGGTTTTTAATGTTTGGTAATTACATATTTGGACATTTCTGGACATCTAACTTATTACTTATTGTTTTACCCCCTATCATCATCATATCACTTTAATCTGTAGGCCTAGACGTCTCTAAAGAGAAGACTTCCTGTCAAACCAATATCTTATCATTGCATATAGAACATTGATGGCAGATCAATGTAAATCAAACGCTGATAAAGTCAGGCTAGAAGACATTCCCAAATAATCAATTAGGCAAATGACAGATTCCACTGCAACCACATGGGATATACCTCATTTTAAAGCTGCTATTTTCAATATTTACAAGTTAATGCTTTTGGCTTGAGTGAAATGTCTCTACACTCTTATGTCCTTAGCTTTACACTGAGTTTCTGTATCTTGGAACTGAATGTGTGGTTGTAAAGACCACAGTTTAATTTTTACATTACTTCCACTCAGCATTTGTAACATACAGCAGCACTATTTGAGCTCCGAACAAAACTTTGAAACAACCAAATTAGTGACAATCTGGTAGCTCACTGCAGACATAAAAAAAACAAGAGAAAAAAGGGGCAAATAAGAAACGATCTAAACAATAGTTAATATACAAGGACATGACTGGCCTTGTAGAATGAATGGTCTAAAAGTGAATATGAATGACCAAAGACATTATTTTAAATTAACACAAATTAACACAAATTGATAATTAACATTGGTGCAGATCTGGTTCAGGTTCTGTCTTTCCATGTAAGTTTCATGGAAAAAAAACAACAAAAACAACAAAAAAAAAACAAACAGGTTAGTTACACCACTTTTTGGTTGGCAGAAAATATTGTGGGTTGAAATATAGTTTCTGTCACATATAAGTAACAAACAAACATAGTAGTAGAGGTAGGTTTAATAAAAAGAAACTCATCACAGAAAAAAGGGGCTATATATAAAAGTGTTTTTTTTTCTTAATTATGCACACGTTATTTGTGCTTTATTCAACTAGTGTTGGTTTATTCTCTAGCGACACAATGGTCTCTAGAGAGTGACAGAGTTAAATATTCTCCATGAAATATTTTACAATATCCAAATCAGAAAAAACTAAGTATGTTGGATTCATGCTCTGGAAAAATAATTAACTAAATATTACCACTTTTTTCCTATCTTTTTACATGTCATCCCTACTTTTCTAGATTTTCTAGAAGTTTTTTCCTGCTCTTGTGAGACCAACAAAGCACCATACTGCATTTCCTTCACAGTTGAGATTAAAATATTTTCATTACTTTTACACAAAATTAAGAAACTGGGAAACTGATAAAGAAGGCTACCCTTGTGCTGAGGACTATCCTAGGACCTCTAGAGCTGATTGTGCAAAAAGTAATGTTGCATAAATTTAACAAATAAGCAACACTGCACATAATCTGCACAAGACAGTGATTAAAGATTCTTCAGCCAGAGTCTTCTTCAGGTTGGCTGCAAGACAGACCAGTACAGAACATCCTTCATGGCCACAGCTATAACTTTCTTCAAGCCATTACAATACATTTATAATGCAGACTGACTGACCAACCTTTTTTGACTACAGTAGTAAAATTATAATCATTGGGTATAATTGGTTTGAATTTATTTATTTTGCTTTAGTGTGTAAAACAGATCTTCTCGACTCAGCCTCTAGGCTGCATTAATAATGTGTTCTTGCTGGAATTAAAGGAAACATAATGCACAAACGTATTTTGACATGTGCTGCAAACATTTGCCCAAGAGCATGTATTTCTCAGAAAACAGTTTTAGTCCAGTAAAAAGGTTGCTGGTTTGACCCTAAATTAACTTGCTCAAGTGTCCTCGGGTTGCCCACAATGTGTTTGCCCATCACACCTCATCATTCACAGTGTGTTCATCACTTCCATGTCTTATCACATAACAGTGTTTGTTAAATAAATGTAACAGATAATCGTGTTTTCCACATCTTGTGTTTTCCTGGCTTGCCACTCAAAATGAGTTCAAAGTAAAAGCCACATTCCCTCATTCCAACACACACACATGCAGAACTTTCTGCTTCATTTCTTCATGTATTATGAAGTCTAATGTGTAAGATGGTGGCTGCTCTCTAATATCTATATGTATGACTAACTCAGTGAGTGAGCTTTTGAAAAGCATTCATCTTGTAGTATAAAGCAGTATTTGCTATAGCTGAAAATGGAGTTGACCCAGGATTTAGAACTACAGTGTAAGGAATGTGAAATGGTGAGTCCAGCCTGCTGTTCCCTGGTTAGTGATGATTAGGGAGGTGTGGTATGTACGTGTCCTGTACATGTATGTGTCCTGTACAGGAGGAAATGACAAAGACATTCCTGTGCACAGCTTCACACATTCCCCTTCCCACATTCCTCTTAGGTCAGGTCATTCTGCATCTCTGAGTTTCACTGAAAGCTCCGTGTTGGATGCAGTTTGACCCACATAAAATCAAACATATGTATCCTTCTTATATTCATCAAACTTCTTTTTTGATTCCAAATACATTTTGACTAATTTTTATCAACTCCACAGAAGTAGAGTACAGAGGATAAAGGCTTTAGGGTTTGAAGGTGGAGGATGAGAGCCAGGAACAAGCTTTCCGTCCAGTGTAGTCTGACTATCTGCCATGGCCTTGTCAACAGGAAACAAATTGTGTGTGAGGGAATTTGAGTGTGTATGTGTGTGTTTATGTGTGTCAATGAATGCTATTGGTTGTGGGTCAATGTATTATATTTGACCACTCCCGCCTCTGGCAGTGCAGCCGTGTCCCGGTCTAGCTGGCACGAACACCCAGCTGTCCCTGGTGGAGGTCACCTCTACAGGAGCGTGGCACGTGTTGCATAAGCGCAGGAATATCTGAAGAAGAGGTAGTGTTTTTGTACTCGCGCTGTCTAACATACATACATTCACCAGCAACCACTATGATCACAGAGGTCAGAATTGCATGAGCTTTGTCAATAAGCTTGATATCTCATAGATTTATTCTGCTATTTTTCCTTTTCAATATGAAAGGTCGGAAGAATATGTGTGATATGGAGGAACTGTGCTTTCTGCCTCTGCTGTGAGAAGAAACAGTGTCAGAGTGGGAGGAAGGTGCAATGACGCGTTTATTGACAGCAGATGGTAGAAGAGCTCCTTCAACCAGACTCGAGCCTGCAGTGGAAAACGGACTACACCCCGTTACTTACCGGAAGTGTAGTTTGCATGAGTGAGTCCCAAATATTCACGGTTGATTCAAACTTTTTTTTTTTTTTTTTAGTTTTCTGTCCAGTTTCAAACAACACATCTATACATTTGGATACGTGCTAGTTGTGTTTGATAAGCAGGTCGCAGACTCGTGAAAAGGTGTCTGTTATTTCACTCAAGCTCAGCATTGACTTGCTGGAGGAGATCGAAGCGACTGCTGCATTTCTGTCAACAACCGCCAATATTAGGAGGCTTCCTCCCTTAAAAACGTCGACCTTGCTCGCCCATGATTTGGCCGACATCAAGTCATAACATAACTGAAAAAAGCTGTGGGGTGTTTTTTTTTTCTTTTTTTTGGTAAACTTCCTGGTATTATAGGGTGTGCTACTCTTCAATGACAGAGAAGGAAGGGGAAAATTGCCACATCGGTCCCACAGCGGGTTGAGGGGAACTGCCTCCCATCTTAGCTGGAAGTTACTTTAACACCGTTATATTTCAGTCAACTTTTCATACGAGTGCTACTTTCATCTCCGCTGCTGAACAGCTGGACAAAGTCTCGCGCTAAAGACAGTGTGGGAGCAGCCACAGCAGCAGATTCCAGAGTGGAAGCGCTGGTCTGCCTGGGAGTGGTGGGGAGGGTCAGGAGGAACCCGGCAGGACAGTCACACTAAGATAACAGCTGACGGAGCAGACCGCCGCTGACGCAGGAAGGACTGAGCCGCAGCTCCGCACCGGCGTCTGGACGGTGGAAGTCAGTGAAAGAACAGCAGGCGCGGAGTCGGAGTCGCTGTTCCCAGGTACGCTGTCGGACTCCCATCTACTGATTGCTGCTAATACAACAACATTACTGCGTACTCTCGGTCGCTGTACGTTTGGATACTTAGAATAACACACGTGTCGTACTTGTTGCAGTTGCAAGTAACATTTTGACTGTTATGCTTTTGACATTGAGGCGCGTTTAAATGAGCACCATCGCGTGTCCCTCTGGAGGAAAAACCCCCAACAAAAGCAAACAACAAAAAACGTGTACAAGATGCTTGTTCGTTCAAGTGTTCCGCTTGTCATTTTTAAACTGGTCTAATGTCTTAAATACTCAACGCTTGAGTTAACGGGGCTCGAAAGGTTGGCCAGGTGACGTCACTGGATACGGCGCAGTGCACTTTCACTTCAAACTTATTGGAATTGTGGTTCACGGCAATTAAATCTTTCACTTTGAGTTGTCTTTTTTATGAAGACATTAGTCAGAAACAGATTAAGACACTTTCACAGTCTGTCAGAAACTACAAAAGTGCTGTAACGTCAGATGATGTGTGCAGTGGAGTATTTGAAAATGCAAAGGTTGAATGTTCAAAGGAGGCTTCAGTAAAATGGTCAGCAGCTGGCCAGACTTGAGGAGCCAGTTGTCTTATCTGACTCAACATGACTCAACATGACAGGGCAGTCACGTGATGTCTTAATCCCCATTGTACTGGCATTCACTTTCACCTGCATAGGAGGTGTATCCTAAACTCAGCTGCATGGTCCTCCAAAATGTTGCATCAACCAATATATGTCTGTTTTTCTGTGTGTTTACTTAAACCCAAATGTTACTGAAGACTTAATTGTTTATTTAACATAAGGGGACATAGACTGTCATACCCAACACATTAAACCCCCAGAAAACCTACGTATGGGTGGATCCCTGTGTGGAAACACCCACGTGTGTGTGCATATACATGAGAATGATGATGTTAACAATTGTACATCACTGGATTTCACCTGTTGGGGAAGATTGGAAGGATGTCCTGATTGTTTTATATTGCCATCAGAAGATCCAGCAAGTGCTAACTGGGTCCTAACTGATCCCTAACTGGTCCCTAACTGGTCCCTAACTGGTTCTTAACTGGTTCCTAACTGGGTCCTAACGGATCCCTAACTGGTCCCTAACTGGTTCTTAACTGGTTCCTAACTGGTTCTTAACTGGTTCTTAACTGGTTCTTAACTGGTTCTTAACTGGTCCCTAACTGGTTCTTAACTGGTTCTTAACTGGTTCTTAACTGGTTCTTAACTGGTTCCTAACTGATCCCTAACTGATCCCTAACTGGTTCTTAACTGGTTCCTAACTGGGTCCTAACTGATCCCTAACTGATCCCTAACTGGTTCTTAACTGGTCCCTAACTGGTCCCTAACTGGTTCTTAACTGGTTCCTAACTGGGTCCTAACTGATCCCTAACTGGTCCCTAACTGGTTCTTAACTGGTTCCTAACTGGTTCTTAACTGGTTCTTAACTGGTTCTTAACTGGTTCCTAACTGATCCCTAACTGGTCCCTAACTGGTTCCTAACTGGTTCCTAACTGGTTCCTAACTGGGTCCTAACTGATCCCTAACTGGTCCCTAACTGGTTCTTAACTGGTCCCTAACTGGTCCCTAACTGGTTCTTAACTGGTTCCTAACTGGGTCCTAACTGATCCCTAACTGGTCCCTAACTGGTTCTTAACTGGTCCCTAACTGGTCCCTAACTGGTTCTTAACTGGTTCCTAACTGGGTCCTAACTGATCCCTAACTGGTCCCTAACTGGTTCTTAACTGGTTCCTAACTGGTTCTTAACTGGTTCTTAACTGGTTCTTAACTGGTTCCTAACTGGTCCCTAACTGATCCCTAACTGGTCCCTAACTGGTTCTTAACTGGTCCCTAACTGGTTCTTAACTGGTTCCTAACTGGGTCCTAACTGATCCCTAACTGGTTCCTAACTGGTTCTTAACTGGTTCCTAACTGGTCCCTAACTGGTCCCTAAATGGTTCCTAACTGGTTCCTAACTGGTTCCTAACTGGTTCTTAACTGGTTCCTAACTGGTTCCTAACAGATCCCTAACTGGTCCCTAACTGGTTCTTAACTGGTTCCTAACTGGGTCCTAACTGATCCCTAACTGGTCCCTAACTGGTTCCTAAATGGTTCCTATCTGATCCTTAACTGGTTCTTAACTGGTTCCTAACTGGTCTCTAACTGGTTCCTAACTGGTTCTTAACTGGTTCCTAACTGGTTCCTAACTGGTTCTTAACTGGTTCCTAACTGTTCCAGGTCCAGCACAGTAGCCTACTCATTTGGTCGCCGAGCAATGAGGTCTAAAATTGAGGCTGTAACTGGATTTGTGCTCAGGGAACCTGCTATTAAGTTGACCCATCAGATGCAATGTATTTGCATGTATTTTCCTGTAAAGGAAACGTTGTCTGTGGGCATGTTCTAATTTAAAGTTCTAGCCAACAGTCATTATTTTTCATCTTCTCTTTTCAAGTTAAATGCTTGCGTCAATCAGTTAAACTGCACCTGCTCCCATCAGTCGTCTCTTACAATTTCAATTTTTAACTTTAGTTACAGCCTCCCTGTTTATTGATTGATGTTTGATTGATTTCATTGATATGATATTTTTGTACAGCATTTGATTGGTGTTCTAGTCATGACTTGCTTTTTGTGAAATTGAAATATGGCACAACAGATATTTGTCACTCATTGAGGCTCTTATAATGTCATGATATAATATCTTATAACGTCACTACGTCTTGTCGGTCTGTGTAACTTAAAGTACTCCTTAAAGTGTCAGTTCATGTCAATAGTTGATCCGAGCATAATCCAGATGTGCTTCTGATGGTTGAGATGAAACCATCCTATCAGCTCCTTTTCCACAACCACTGTTACCAGTTTCGTTTATCCCGACTGCAGGCTAATGCAGCGCCACTGAATCAGTTTTATAATTATTACATTAATTATTTAAATCAATTATGATTCAGTTGCGCAGGACCAGTGCAGGATCATCCAGCAGCTTTTGCGGATGTGTGATTCATGTAATTCATGTGTAGTGTAGGTGGTGAGAGTCTCCTGCTCTGGCTTTGTCACTGGTTGGACACCAGTGACAAAGCTTACATTCACTTGTTCTTGTTAATAAATTTTCCACAGCAGCCCCCCATTTGAGTACTGTGTGGTTAGATGCATTTACTTTCATTATATTTTTCCTTTGACACTGTGTTTAGAGTAAATTATTTATCTTGTAGCACCGAGGGTTTGAGAGTAACGTAATTTTGATTCTCTGTATGAACCTCACATGTGGCAGAATTGACAATAAACGTGACTTTGACTTTGACTTATGTCGACTCAAACACAATACAGGGTTTTTTCTGAAATGGGCATGTTTGTTTTAGATTATTAAGATAATTATAGGTGGAAAAACAAAGGCCATGTAGCTAGTCTTGCCCACATTTCCTTCCCTCAGCTTCTAGGGTTTCACAAAGAAAAAATATAATTGAGTTTATAAGTTTCGGCTTGTTTGATTATTTACCTGATTAAATACCAGTCTTTCTTTGTCATGATAAAGAAAGACTGCTCTTACAGATCACTTCTTATATAAGTCACAGCAAACAGAAAGGAATAATGGATCACAAATGTTATTCACTGTGGGAACTATTGTTGCGGATGTGTGACACATGTGTTGACAGGGTGAAGGCTTTCCCCGTCTCACCTTCATGTCAGGTGGATCCTGGGAAACAGCCCAAGGGACACATCTAACTGGCTGTTGGCAAAATCTGCCCACCCTTAAGCCCTTCAACAGGAAAGATAGTCACACATGCAGGTGTACCCGCAGTCACGTTCTTAACATTTGCTATAGGAAATGCTTGGATGGGCTGGTCCTGTGAATGACCCTGTAATATGGATCTGTTTTGTTTAATTTGTGGAAGCCAGCTAAGGGCTGTTTTTGGTTATGATGAAAGTTTACACATAACACAAATGAAGGACCCGGGCAAAACACTGGTTTATTGGTTAGAAGTGGGAGGGAGTAGTCCATTGTTGAAGAGGTGCCTACACTTTAAATATTTACAGCTTACACTAGAAATACCCACACTTTGAATTCATGTCTAGAAAAAAGGTTTTGAACAAAACATCTGTTGGAAAAGTTTAGTCTTAAACTGATAAAACTGTACCCACCTTTATTTTGTACCAAGCGAAAAAGAATATCCACCCATCCAAAATGAGTGACTACAGTGCTGCATCATTTATTGATTGTAAAAAAAAGGTTGGCATTTGAGAAGATTATTTGCTTTCTTACTGCCCAGTAATGGATGAGTGAAACCCAAAGACTGTAGTCAGTAATGCGTTAGCGTCTGTCTTATGGCCATTGAGTCCATTTCCCTCCATTTGTAAATATTGTGGCTCAGTTGTCAGTGGTGAGAGTTTTATGTGGGTGAGTGCGTCTAAACTGGTAATGGGGCTTTTGGGGGTCTCTGTTTTGGGCCTCATATAAATGAGGTTCAAAAGTATCATCACATCTCCACTGTACTGGCTTCCTGTTGAATTCAACATTGATTTCAAAAACCTACTGATCACCTTCAAAGCATTAGATGGTCTTGCTCCAACTTAAATCTAATATTTGTTGACCTGGTATTTCCCTCCAGACCCCTGAGCTCCACAGATGGTGTCCTTCTAACTATCCCCAGATCACAAAGGTCACACAGGGAGATCAGGAACAGATGCACAACTTATAAGATATTTTTACATCTCTCCGTAAAACCTTCCTTTATTGAAGGGTCTCTGGTATTGTCTGAAGGATATATTACATATTCTTTCCTAGTGGCTTTTGTAGCTATGACCCCTTTCTTTTACGTGACCAGTTTTTAACTTTTATGGACAGGTATTATATTTTGGGTTTTTGGCAGAGTTCTAACTATCTTTAAATCTGTTATTTAGTTATTTGAGTTCATTTATGGATACAGGTCGGGTGGGTTGTGTAACTTGCAAGTGAAAGCAGGCCAGCACACCCATCTACCGTGATTCTTGACTTTTTTGTTAACTAAAGCCACTTTTTAAATAACTTAAAAAAAATAAAATTTGAATTTAAGAAGTAGGACCATGAGAAATAGATTAAATATTAATTTTGTGTATTTAAAGTCACTAAATGCTTGCATAACGTCTTGCTCATATCAATGGGCCCAGCGGTTTCTTGTCTCACATTTTAAGTGGGACATGTTTTAAAAAAAAACCTCACATCAGTGAACTGCTTATAAACCAGAGCGCTAAGTTACATCTAGGATTTTGGACTTTTTGCTTTGATAACACCAAGCACAGATATTGCATCAGACTAAGGTGGGAACAAGGTGCATAAGGTCCTAATGAAAGAGCAGTTAAAAGTGGATTCATGGCCGTTGGACTAATTTTTGAGGACATGGTAAGGCTGGGTCATAAGATTTTAGTGCCAATTTCCATTTATGTAAGAGACTGCTGATAGGTAATTCTGTTATCTATAAATGTAATAATCGCTCTGTGACGGTTCCACATGAAATGGGAGTGTAATATCCAAGCTGCTTTTATCCCTAGAGTACTGTCCTGGTGACACTACACTGGTAGTTTTTCTTTTTTTGTTAGAACATTTGGTTGTGACACATATAGTCACAACTTCAAGAAAGTACTCCTGGTCCCATATTCATTTGATATATTCATATCAAAATTATCTCGTCCATCTCATGTCTGAAAATAAGGTGGATACTGACAAATAACAGATGGATAAAAAACAAAAGCTAAATTATATAGTGTCATTGTTTGTTCCACAAAAACTATGCTAGAAGACGAAGAAGAGTGAAAATGTGAAAACAAAGTTCAGCCCGTACATGAGTTGTCGAACAGCTCTAAGAATAATAACTCAGATTAATATTTTCTGTAGGACATTTCCAGTCTTGCCTCATTATGGAGGAGTTTTCTTTTCTATTTGCCCACTTTTCTTTACAACATAAGTTTGTTTTGGATTGTAGGCATTTGTTTATTTACAACTCTCTTAAGATCCAGTTTGTGACCATTTAGCGACGTGTGCAAACTTAGGTCGAAGATAATTCAAGTCTGATGCCTTTAAACTTGTTTGGTATTTGCTGTCATATTTTCCTTGTGAGATAAATCTGAGGAATCTGTTGTAAGATAAATCAAAGATTACACAAACCTATACTCAAATGGAGTGAATAAAATGACTGATGTTTTTTAGACAGAGAACTGCAAAGAAGAATGATAAGATATTTTACTGCCTCAGAAAGGTTATTAATTAAAAGCAACTGAAATAGTATTTGTATTTGAAATACAGATGCTGAGAGTTATTATGTTATTACAACAATGGAGAGTATCGGCTGAGAGGATCTGAAAACTACCAGGAAACAAACTCTTATTCAGCTCTGTTTCAAGTATGTAGGTCATAGATAATTTGAATTTTTCAAATAAGTTCAGGTAAAGTGCAAGAACAGTTAAGGGTTTGTTTATAAGATGTAGTGGATACAAGATTAGTGGCAGTTAAAATGAATAAACTGAAAGAGAATGTCAAAGTTGGCATCAAAGTGTAAGCAGTGAAAACCTGTTTGAACATTAAAAAGTGAAAACTTGAAAACTAAATCAAATCATTTCATTGGAAAGACCTGAGTGAAAATCTGAAAGTATTTGTATTCCCTGTTTTAGGGTCCTGATCTCAGTTTTTTGCATGGGGTTGTATTTACATTTTGGACTATCCATTAATCGAGACTAATCAGTTTAATCGAATTAATAAGGACGCATGTACACTATCAACAGTGCAGAGCATTTCTCCTTTGATTACTCTTCATAATTGTGCTGTACTTTGTTAGAGGGATAGAGAACCTGTCAGGTGTGCATCAGCTGGCTGTGTTTGAAGTTATGCCAACTATTTTAAAAGAATAGAGGTAACAGGAGGGGTGCAGCTGGCAGTCAGAGTGTGTTTTCCTTGGATGTTGATGAATGAGCGTTGGAGTGAGTGGTGGATAAATACTGAACACTGTGTGTACGACTGCCGAGGTTTCTATCAGCAATTTCTCGGGATCCTTTCCCACATGCCAAAACTAGCCAAGAGGTACAATGAGCCCCACCCTGCTGGGAATAAATGTTGAGTGACTTTGTTCTGCTGCTGCCCCGCTGTTACAGCCTTGACCTTTGTTGGACTGGATATGAATCAACATCTACATAGCTTCACTGTCATTTTCATAGACGTCTGGAAGAGATGGGAAGTCTTCAAATGACTTCAGTCGACGTACTTGCAACATGGATTTTGTAAACATTATAGACAAATGTATTTTTCATTTTTCTTTTGTATGATATATTATGTATCTTGAGCCTCAGGCAAGCATCTTTTTCTGTTTTTCAAACACTCAAAAGAAAAAAAAAAAGATTTGTTGTTTCTTGCAGACATCCAGAGATTCAACTAAAACAGAGCTATCTGTATCCATAAATTCACTTGTTGTGGTTTTTGAGTAAGATTGGTGTATATACTATATATAAAAATACCTTAGAAGCTGCTACGACTGCCTCATGAGTCACATTGACTGGCTTCATACTGCACTGAGTTCACCGTAAGTACGTATGGTCAGCGCCAGCTGAGGACACAATTACTCATTCATGTTTATGCCCCACAGTGCTGACTCAGGCCCATCCTAATCCTTCTCTGTTGTATACACATCTCCACACCTCAACTTAGATTAAAAAGATAAATGATAATTCCATTTCATCTGGTCTTACTCGTCATCTGTGTCCACAGCCATGCCAGCAGAGCAGGAGCTCTGTGAGTGTTTGTGTGCGGTGGGTTTGTTTTCCGGACGCTCCGTTGAGCACGTTGGTCTTTTTGTAACATTTTGGATATTTTACTGGTCTATCAGAGCATGACTGTCTTGTTTTTCCAAGAATTTGTTCAATGTTATTTAAGTGCTTACGACCATAATATTTATAATAATGATAATATTCGGTGAACAATAAAAGATGTTTATTTGAGTTGATGCGCCATAGCGGTCTAGCCTGGATCCTCAAACGTGGAGATGGTAGGTGGTCTGAAGAATAGGAGTGCTCCTTTTACCACAGAAATTATTTACACTATTCTATAATAGGTCTAGGACATTTCAAAATGTAATTTTATATATGGGACGTCTCTCCTGTAATGACTCATTTATATCTTAAAGCAAACACATATTTCGTAAAGAGTCTACATCTACTTGTTCTACCTCATATATTTTATTTCTTGTTTGTGTAATTATATCGTTCCACTCTACATACATCCATAGTTTTGATAAGTGGGGATGCTGTAGTATCCATTGTTGGAATAACGTGCCACACACCTGTCGGATTGGAGGGGGAAATATCCCATTATTTGTGCACACAGTCTTAATGTCTAATGTATTCCTTTGTTTGCTGCTGTGATACTGGAATTTCCCCCTGGGAGATCCATAAAGTACATCTTTATCTTTAAGTTGTTAAAAAAAATGACTGAAATTTCAAACATTTTTTTTTTAACGCATACATCATCGTTGATGCATGCCATTTATTTGTTCATACTGATGATAATATGTGCACATATGAGCAGCACAGCAAAACTCTGCCTTTGTTGAAACAACGGTATATGTGGTGTGTCATTGTTTGAGTGTGTTGAATTAGTGCTTGACTGCGACTCTGAGGGGGAGCTTTTACTTGCTATTGTTTCTTTACTTAATATTTAATAATATAACTAATATTGAAAAATATTTCCTCTGGGGTCATGCTCTGCGTCTTTGGAAAGCACATACAGACAATTTGTATTGTACTAGATCCATCCATCCATTATCTATTCCCGCTTAATCCGTCACCGGGTCACGGGGGTCTGTCGGAGCCTATCCCGACGCATAGTAGGCGGAAGGCAGGGGTCCACCCTGGACAGGTCGCCAGTCTGTCGCAGGGCCACATACAAGACAAACAATCATGCACACACACATTCACACCTACGGGACAATCAATTAACCTACCCTGCATGTTTTTGGACCGTGGGAGGAAGCCGGAGTACCCGGAGGGAACCCACGCAAGCACGGGGAGAACGTGCAAACTCCACAACAGTGCTAACCACTAAGCCACCGTGCTGCCCTATTGTACTAGATGATAAATTTAATTTAATTGCTGCAAAATGTTTAATGTTGCTTCTCATCATGCAGAATACAGAATATCTGTACACGTTCTTCATATTCAACTCCAGATTATAGAGAAGGAAAGTCATTATTTGAAACAGTTGGTGCTATAACCTTGGTAAAGTTGATTTTAACCTTTCAGCAAACCAATAAAGTGCTAATGAAAACAGCTTGTTAAAAACAGCTCCGTGTTTGACCTTTTGTCATATCTGTTTCATTTACTTCTGCTGGCACACTGTTCTTTCTGTCTGCCTTTCTTTTCTTTTTGAACATAACTGGAGGGCTTGTCATCTTGCTGTTGGTTTGTAATCTTGTTAGCTCAGTATCTAATGTATTCAAAATTGAGTTCTGTGGAGAGTTGATGAATTTAATGAAAATTTGACCTTTACTATACTTTTTCTTTACTTTAAAGGGTCGTGTGTTTTCTGTTGCTTTGAACGCAGTGATAATACATTGTCCTTGGTTAAGGCTTTCGTTCTCTTTCAGTATCATTCTGATAACTTTAAACCAAGTTTTTCCTTGGAGCTAGAACAATGTCAGAAACAGGACAGGCAACTGTGGCCTTGGGGCTGGAGCGACATGGTGACATGGACAGAGTAAACGATAGAGATGTGGAAGAAGAGTAGTACGAGTATAAACATTATACAACAAAATATGCAGGGTTTGTTTGTGAGAAAAAGCATCAGTTGTGTGAAAACAATGACCGGTACAAATATAATAAACGAAAAGGCTAAAGGACTGTGCAGGAATGTAAACAACAGGGGATGAATGAGAGTGAAATGACTTTAACTGATGCAGGTTTCTGATGACTAATTCAGGTATCTGAGCAACGTACATTCATGCATTCCTCGCCTAGACTTGCTCTTAGCTAATTTGACACTGACAGTAAAGAGAAAGTTGCTGAGTGAATCAGATCACTCTCTCACTCAGATTCTACCGCGAATTTGCCTGGAAACTCTTCTGCAGTCTTTGAGTCAGCTTCTCTTGTTAAACGGCTTTGCAGTTACTGCTGAATGATGATGATTATTTTCGGTTGTGCAAATCAAACTGTGGGTGCACGGGATTTCCTCAGGTTAATGTCCTAATATGTTGATCATCTTACTATCAAAAACCAAAAAATATTGCAGATTAGGCATTTTATTGAAATCTGAAGTCTCTGGTTGGGTTGGTTATTATTGAAATATTTTAACTCTCATACTGTGTATTGTTTTTGGTTATCAATTCCCTGCTTTGAATGTAAAAAATATATATTTAATGTTTTTGGTGTTTACAAAACATTCACAGAGTAATGCTTATTTTTATTTAATGGTGGTTAATAAATACATAAAATAAATAGCATACAACATTTCAAGTAATAATTAATGATCAGTCAAGGACAGTAGAGCTCATGTGACCATGGTCCATCGTTGTAGGGACATACCTTTTACCATTACTGAAAAACACTTTTCCATTCATTAGTAATGTGGTCGTATAAAAAGGTTCAAACTGATTTTTTTCTATATTTAATTATTTTACTTTTGCACTTTGAAGCACTAGTGAAGCCTCAAGAATAAGAGTCTTTTCTCCTAGATCATTAGCATTGGTTTAAACTAGTAATTTTGATGTGAAAATAACTGGCTTATATATCTTAAATTGAGTTCTGTGTGTGTGTGTGTGTGTGTGTGTGTGTGTGTGTGTGTGTGTGTGTGTGTGTGTGTGAGAGTGAGAGGGAATCCTCAGCTGCTTTAAAGGAAAAGCTGGAACCGCTTAGATCTGTTCCCAGTAGGAATAATTATTTGTGACTCTGGCAGTGCAGGGAAATTCCTAGAAGATACTAACGCAGACTCAATGTTAAATGGAAAACTCACTGTGCACCAGATCATCTACAAGAGTATTGAGTCAGTAAAATTTGTACTGAAAACATCTGAAAGCCTGTGAATCCCACTAATAAATCCTGCTGGGATATGAATGCATTTGAACATGTCTGCTTTAACTGTTAGAAATGCTGCTATTGATACTTTAGTGTGCATGTTGGATGCTGCCATCATCTTGAGCATTTTTTTTTTTTACATCTCTTAACCCCATCACCCTGACTTTAGAGAATCCCTCCCCGTCTTTATGTTTCTGTAGTGAACACACTCATGCTGTTCACTCTCACAAATCAGTTCTTTGTCAGGTTCTTTAAAACGCAGGCCTAAGACAGGTTCTTTGGGTGTATGTAGACAGGTCAAGTGCATTTTAATTAGAAAATTACGGCTCTGAGGAGTTGTCTTTAGCCCCGTTTCAACTGAGCGGTTCAGTCCAGGCCAGTATGGTTCGGAAAGGATTGGTATGGTCCAGCCAATTCAGGTACGCGTTCAGACTGCAAGTCGGACCGCCACTGTGCATGTGCGGTTTAGACTAAATTCCTAGTGTGGTTTCATACTAGTGCGACGACAACGAATGTGATGCTACAAACAGCAACAGAGACCATCCAGGAGGTTGTTTTTGTTCTGCTTGGCTTTGGGTTCTTTGATTGTACAAAACATGCTGCTTTGTATGAGAGAAGGTTGTGGGTGGCGGAGAGAAACAGCCAAAAAGAGAAGAAAACATCTTGCTTTTGTGGTGGGCAGCTACATCCTTTTTCTGTTTGGTGGAAGAACATGTATGACGGGAATTTAAGCTCATGTTGTCACATTTTCAAAAAGGCAAAAGTATGAATGGAAAAGAGGGAGAAAACAATAGGGACAGTGATATAATCAAACATTTCTTTAACAGGCAGAAAGGAATTGGCTGGTATGTCAGTTTGTTTTAATTTTCTGGTTTGGTCATGTACCACAGCTCAGCTGTTGTTAATGATAAAACCACACAGAGTTCAGCGTAAACAGGAAATTCACTGTTGACAAAGTTCTTTAAATAGTATGCAAATACTTTGGAATAGACCGTTGTTGATGTGTCCGTTTTGGTTGCCATCAGTTAATTGCAATTAAATATTTCCGGATTGACTTGATAACATATTGGCTGCATGTCATTGTGAGTTGTGGGAAGCTCAGAGCTCAAAAGAACGAAGTTGACCATTCCCCACCTGAAATCATCACATATTTGGCCACAAGCCCAAGAAGAACATTATAACATTTGAAGTTAGAACAAGTTAAAGTAAACCTACATTTCATATCAAGATGC
>CM026201.1:4339206-4396706 GCA_014839995.1 Xenentodon cancila
ATTCTCTCTCTCTCTCTCTCTCTCTCTCTCTCTCTCTCTCTCTCTCTCGCTCTCTCCCCCTCTCTCTCTATCTCTCTCTCTCTCTCTCTCACACACACACACACACACACACACACACACACACACACACACATGATTTAGATTGACAGGCTTTTTCTTTTAGATCCTGAGTGGTTTAATAAAAGAGATTATGTCAGCTTCTTTTTGCTGTCCAGAGAAGAGTGAACGCTGGCATGACTATCCGCCACTGCTCCCCTGCGAACTTTTGAACTTTTGAACTTGCTTTAATCTTGTTTTCATTCAGTGGATTGTGCAATTGTGCTGGAAGACAGGCCCTCTCCAGTATTCAGCGACTGAGCTCCTCTGACTGCGTTTCCAACTGTCCATGTTTCCACCAGCTGTATTATACCCCCATCTGGACATCGCTTTCCTTTCCCCGTCTAAGAAACATTCAGCGTTGATCGTGCCAGAGCGTTCTAGGAGGAAGTCCATCTGGTCCAGTTCTCACTGCCTTCCACGAAACACCAGTCAGGTTGTTGACCACGAAGTGTTAACCAACTGAGCAAAGCTGGATAACATCACTGCCAGTTGAGACGCCACCACTGTCAACCTAGGTCTTCTTATCATTTGCTCACTCATGAGCAAATGATAAGCATCTCATCCAGAATCTCCTCACTGATCGTAAATCCAACTTCATCTGAGGCATGGAACAACCCAGTGACTTTTCCCAAATCAATGAATAAACTCCTATGGGGTTTGTTTACATCTGTCAACCCTGTGAGTCCGGCCGGGGAGGAGGTGGTTCCCTTAAATTGGAAAAACAGATTAATGCTGTGGTAAAATCAAGCTTTTTTCACCTACGGGTTATTGCTAAGGTGAAGCCCTATCTCCCTGCACAGGGCCAAGAAAAAAGTAATTCATGCTTTTGTTACATCATGTTAAGACTATTGTATGGTGTATGTTGGTTTAGATCAATCTTCTCTGCGATGTCTCCTTTTGGTTCAGAACGCAGCTACTCGACTTTTAACTGGCACCAAGAAGCATGGTCATATAAGTCCCATCTTGGCATCCCTCCACTGGCTTCCCATTCCAATGCTGAATTGATTTTAAGATTTTATTGTTGTTTTTTAAAGTTTTAAATGGAATGGCACCCTGTTATCTGTATGAATTCCTGCACATACACCAGTACGAGCACTGTGGTCAACCAACTAGTTTTTTCTTGATGTTTCATGATCAAGATTAAACATAAAGGTGATCGAGCTTTTGCAGTGGCAGCCCCAAAGCGGTGAAATGACTTTCCTTTTCTTAACTGTTAAAGCCAATGTTAAAAACACACTGTTTTTCATCTTTTTGGCTTTCGATTCTAAGTAGAGTATGACACACATACAGATATAAGACTGTACTGCTATCCTTTACTGTTAACTTGTTCTGTGAAAAATACATGGACATTTGGCATTTGAAAGTGCCATATTTAAATAAGAAGGTGGAACTAGAGAGTGAAACTTAGCTAACTGGATAATGTGAGAGTTAATGCTTTCTGAGAGAGAGTCTACGTTAGGAACCAGCGTCTAGTGGCCGTTTCTGTAAATAGATTCAAATTTGGCTCCTCTTTCTGTGCTGCAAGTCTGACTAGCAATTAAAAAAGCAAGCATGTAAAAATGTTTCGCAGTGGCATGTTTTGGATGTTTCCCTGCTTTAAAACACCCTGATATACAAACTGCTGTGTCATTGACAGACATGAACAGACCTTGATGACAAACTGTATAACTATTGGACTACAATTTTCTAAAATATTATCTGTAGCCTTCGCCAAAAATATTTAACCCAGTGCTGTAATGGCAATCTATGGGGTCCCAGGGAGGGTATACAGATGACAAATAAAAATAAAAATGTGTTTACTTTTTCATCCCTCTTTGCCCAGACTCCTGTTGGAGTGGAACCAGCACATCCACTCACAGTCTCACCTTGGATGGACTTGATGCTGTTCCTGAAGCTAGAGAAAATAACATATTGCATCAGAGTCGACCTAAACATTTCTTGAAACGTGTACCCACTTAGTATCTTATTTTGAGAGACTTAATGTTCTCCCACAAAATTAAGAATTAGAAATTAAAAGCACAAATAAAGGTAGCGATAAGTACAGAAGGCAACCAGCCCACTTCTGTTGTCTTCTATTCACCTTTTTTATTCTCTGTTTTGTTTTTTCCTTCAATGTAATTTGATGTTTATTCATTCATATACTTTAACATTTTATTATTTTGCTAACTTATTTATCTCCCTTTTTTATATTAAATTATATATACTTGGGTATGTAACATTCTTGTGCTATGTTCTGTGTGCTTATCCCTTCGTAGACATTGAATATCTCATTTAATATCTCTAAGTTCTCATTTAATGTATGTTTTGTATTATGTTGGCCACATGACGGTTGAGGCGGGAGGGCGGGGATGGGTTTTTTTGGGGACATGGGGACATGTATTAAAAAAAGTTTATTACTGCATGCATAGGTTCAGTGTTCATTAGTTGAATAAAAGGTTATGAAGGACTACTAAGGCATTTTGATATGCAGTGGCTAGTTAAGCGTGTGTGGGTCCAACTCTGGTCTGCAGTAATTCCAGTCTCTGTAATTATATTGGGCTAATCCCTGGTGCAGCGCAATTTACATATGTTTTATCTTGAATAATCTGAGAGGAGGAAAACAGGAAAGAAGAGAGAAAAAAATGAGATTGAAGATTTAAAAAAAGTTGAAGAGTTGATTGTCTTGTACTGTTTTTACTAAATAGTTTCTTGCTCTGACATAACTACACTTTGGTGCATTCACACAAGCGCGGTGGCATTTAGATGCATCTTCTGTTCTCATGTTGGGCTTTTTTCAGTGGTGGCTATGACCACATATGTGCAATAGGATGGGCACTCTGTCTTTTAAAGCCTTCTTTTGAAGCATGAGAATTGCATACAAGCCTTTTTCCTCAGGGTATAAGTGCTCATTGGATTGAGGAGGGAATGAGATTAAAAATAAGCACAGAAAGAAGAAGAACAGGAGACATTTCACCCAACACAAGGATTGTTTCTTTTGAAGGAAGGAGAAGAAAACCGAGTGAACAAGTGACGAGCTGAATGAGGCGTGGGTTAAGCGCGTGTGAGCAGCAGTAAGAGGAGAAGTAATGGCAGCTGGCTCTCAGGACAGAGGGGAGAGCTTCTAAAAACAAACTCTCAGCTAAATGGTGGTTGTGAGGCAGTGCTGGAGGCCACATTCTTACAGCTGAACTATTACAGCAGTAGAAAAAAAGGCTTTATCATTGCACAGCAGGGCAAGCGTCATGAAGTACAGACCTTTGGTAAGACACACAGCCATCTTGCAGAAAAGTTGCTCAGAATGTTGGGAAATCAGGACACGTTTTTATGGTTCATTGGGAGGCAGTCAAGTTTGGACTTGCAGGTTTGCATTCAAGAGTAGCAGGTAAGATAGTGTCTCTAAGATAAAGGTGGTCAGGCTGTTGAACTCAAGGCTGAAGTTGAGGAAAGGATTTATTCTGAGTTGCTCTGTCAATAATGTGTCCACATATTGGCATTCGGACGCGTAACAATCGTGATATCGCGCTCTTGAACTTGAAGGACACAAGTGTTATATCTGTTACAGCTGTATTAGATCTTTTTTGATATTTGTGTGTCACCATCTGTGTTTGTTTCCACTGCTCCAAGGCGAGGCAATCACATGCAGGTGTTATGTGGCTGTGCTGCATTCTTTGGCATTCACTAAAATTAAGTTATTGTTGCATGTTGATGGGGATTCTTCAATCCGGTACAGCATGCGTTATTTCTACCTGTTAAGTAAAATGATTTGATTGAATTACTTCCATCCATATCACAGGATATATTTGTGATTGGTGCAGTGATGCATGTATGCATACATGTATGTATGTATAGGATGAATGAATGTCAAGTCAGGATAGTTCAGTTGGCTAAGACATTCCTTACACAGTTGTCATTGTTGCGTGAGTTCAGTAGTTTGAGTAGTCCCACTTTCTTCAAGCTGTCTGCAGTTGTCACTTGACAAGTTGACTTGCACTGTCTTTGTTGCACTGGAGTGAGAAGCTTTTGAATTGCATGGACTAAACTTATTATACTTGGAATATAAGTTTAATAACTTAAGAACTACTCAGCTGTTCCACCATAGAGTATTTTTTGCAGCACGTAAGTTAATCAGCAGATTCTTATAGAATAAGATGATTCCAGAATAATGATATAACTTCCTCTCCATCACTTCTCAAAATGCATGCCTGGATCTGATAAAGTAAAAACAAATAGTCACTTCTTGGGACTTGTGGTAAAAACTTTTACTGATATAGTGAGTGAAAAAGGAACACAGACTGTATGAGGCCTAAGGTACAGTTTCATTTTTGCAGCACCACATAGTACAGATTAATTAACTATTGGTATTATATATACCAATGTATATATTATATATACCAATGTATTTTGTTTGTGTGTTTCCATGGTATCAGTTTTCAAAATTTCAATAAGCATCCAAAGTAGCTATTTATTTCCATATATTGACCGCTTCTGTATTTAATAACACCTGCGGTTTACTTGTGTCAACAAGTAACCAACAGGGAACCATGAGGTGGAGTTTCACGTTCAGTGTCACACATGGCATCATTACGCCTTTATTCTATTTTCATAAGAACCATGTTCAGTATTTTAATTTTAAACAATAATTTCTTGATTAATGCCCTTTTTTCTATCATGTGAAAAATGAAAAGCAGGAATTGGTGCCAGAAAACTGATTCTTTGTGTAAAAATGTTGACAAAAGTGAACTTAATCAAAACCCCAAATTGAAACCACATATAGAAACTACATATCAAAACCACATATAGAAACCACATATCAAAACCACATATAGAAACCACATATCAAAACCACATATAGAAACCACTTATCAAAACCACATATAGAAACCACATATCAAAACCACATATCAAAACCCTCATATCAAAACCACATATAGAAACCACATATAGAAACCACATATCAAAACCACATATAGAAACCACATATAGAAACCACTTATCAAAACCACATATAGAAACCACATATCAAAACCACATATCAAAACCCTCATATCAAAACCACATATAGAAACCACATATAGAAACCACATATAGAAACCACATATCAAAACCACATATAGAAACCACATATCGAAACCACATATCAAAACCACATATAGAAACCACATATCGAAACCACATATCAAAACCACATATCAAAACCACATATCGAAACCACATATAGAAACCACATATCGAAACCACATATAGAAACCACATATCAAAATCACATATCAAAACCACATATCGAAACCACATATAGAAACCACATATAGAAACCACATATCAAAACCACATATAGAAACCACATATCAAAACCACATATCAAAACCACATATCAAAACCACATATCAAAACCACATATCGAAACCACATATAGAAACCACATATCGAAACCACATATCAAAACCACATATCAAAACCACATATCAAAACCACATATAGAAACTACATATCAAAACCACATATCAAAACCACATATAGAAACCACATATAGAAACCACATATAGAAACCACATATCAAAACCACATATCGAAACCACATATCAAAACCACATGAATAAAAACCACATATAGAAACCACATATAGAAACCACATATCAAAACCACATATAGAAACCACATATAGAAACCACATATCAAAACCACATATAGAAACCACATATAGAAACCACATATAGAAACCACATATAGAAACCACATATCAAAACCACATATCAAAACCACATATAGAAACCACATATAGAAACCACATATAGAAACCACATATCAAAACCACATATAGAAACCACATATAGAAACCACATATAGAAACCACATATCAAAACCACATATAGAAACCACATATCAAAACCACATATAGAAACCACATATAGAAACCACATATCAAAACCACATATAGAAACCACATATCAAAACCACATATAGAAACCACATATAGAAACCACATATAGAAACCACATATCAAAACCACATATAGAAACCACATATCAAAACCACATATCAAAACCACATATAGAAACCACATATCAAAACCACATATAGAAACCACATATCAAAACCACATATAGAAACCACATATCAAAACCACATATAGAAACCACATATAGAAACCACATATCAAAACCACATATAGAAACCACATATCAAAACCACATATAGAAACCACATATCAAAACCACATATCAAAACCACATATCAAAACAACATATAGAAACCACATATCAAAACCACATATAGAAACCACATATCAAAACCACATATCAAAACCACATATAGAAACCACATATAGAAACCACATATCAAAACCACATATAGAAACCACATATCGAAACCACATATCAAAACCACATATAGAAACCACATATCAAAACCACATATAGAAACCACATATCAAAACCACATATAGAAACCACATATAGAAACCACATATCAACACCACATATAGAAACCACATATCAAAACCACATATCAAAACCACATATAGAAACCACATATAGAAACCACATATAGAAACCACATATCAAAACCACATATAGAAACCACATATCAAAACCACATATAGAAACCACATATCAAAACCACATATAGAAACCACATATCAAAACCACATGTAGAAACCACATATCAAAACCACATATAGAAACCACATATAGAAACCACATATAGAAACCACATATCAAAACCACATATAGAAACCACATATAGAAACCACATATCAAAACCACATATAGAAACCACATATAGAAACCACATATCAAAACCACATATAGAAACCACATATCAAAACCACATATAGAAACCACATATCAAAACCACATATCAAAACCACATATAGAAACCACATATAGAAACCACATATCAAAACCACATATAGAAACCACATATCAAAACCACATATCAAAACCACATATAGAAACCACATATCAAAACCACATATAGAAACCACATATAGAAACCACATATCAAAACCACATATCAAAACCACATATAGAAACCACATATCAAAACCACATATAGAAACCACATATAGAAACCACATATCAAAACCACATATAGAAACCACATATCCCGCTCAAATGGTTAACTCTTTAGAATGTTCTTAGCTCATGGAAACACATATCACAGGAAGTCCGTTTTTTTCTCACAGAACTACAGGGTTGACTGTCCAACTATCGTTGTTTGGTTGATGTGCTCTGAAGCATGACTTGTTTATTTAGTTGGTACTCTTTTCTACATGGAGGCCTGAGATGAGGTATGCGGCTAAGAAAAGTATTGTTTACAAACACTTTTCTATTTAATGTATTATCTCTCAAGTTGAAAAAATTTGTATTGATTTTAGTTTTTTTTAAGGAGCACTGCATATTTTATATCTTATATCCCTCTCATCCATTAAGATTTACCCATAGTGATGTTGAAAAGGAAAAATCTAGGCTCTCCCTAAACAAATTTGTTTGTGCTCATATTAATTTGCCACTTCTGAGATCACTACAGTTCTGCAATACCTGCAAGAGAATAAAGCAGGAGAACAAGCAATTTGACTGATTGTTTCAAAGTTTTTTTGAAAACATAATCAGAGTATGTGCTAGCACTATTAAACTGGAAGAAGTTTTCTATAATCAGACAGACATAAACCATCTGAAAGAGTTGTTCTTTTGGGTAGTTTCCCTGGAAACACTGACATTAGTTTGAATTGAATTTCCCTCCATGTTTCCATCATGAAAAACACTGCATGGTGCATGGAAAGCAGCAGCTTAGATGAGGTGTACATAAACGGTGTGACATCTGAGCTGTATGAGTATGCCTGGGGCAATGTCAAGGTAAGGGAGCAATAGCTGCTTTTGTTTCCAGACTGGCAGGATAAGCAAATCCATTGGCTTTTTTGTCAATTATGTTTCTTTTAAATATGGTCACTGTTTCAGTTTGTCAATTGAGAGAGTAGAGGGATGATTAACAGAAGGTGATATGAACAAATATAATGTGAAGGTTCAGAGGAAAGTAATTGGTAGAAATTGCTAAACTGCAAAAAGGATTACTTGAATGTGTTGTTATGGCCAGTTTATGTACATTAAAAATGTAATGCTCTTGTAGGAGTTTTAAAGTCTTATGAGTTTGTCCGATCACTCCCAGTACTTTTGTAGGTGTGTAACCTAACCTAATCTTCATTGCATCTATCAAGGACGTTGTGCGATTGGTCTGTTTTAATAAGTGTAAAACTTTACTGTTGATCTTTATTGTCAACAAGCTTATGAATTGATTAACAAAGAACCATTCAAATTTTAAGCATTTACCTGCATCCAGAATGTCATCCGATTTCATTATCACCAGATGTCTGTTTTCAAAATATTTTAATTTTTTTCTTTTTATTACCTGTTACTGCTTAGCTCTTCCTTCACCATATAACCTATCACCATTTGAGTAATTGGATTACGACTTTATTGATTTGCTGAAGCTGTGCTTAAAATTGGAAGTAATGAATTTCCACACCTCTAATGATACATGTGGCGTAAGTCATAGGAATCCTTCTAGTTGTTTCACTTAAACTTAGAAATATGAGTTTCTTTTTGACAAGTCATAAAAGCTACAGATGAACATGGGTTGAAATGATTCAGTCACATAAGCCCCAGACTACCAACACAAAATATAGCGCAAGACAGATAATGAGATATGTTTCAAACCATGGGTTTGATGAGTGCCTTCCCAAAAAACTCAAGAAACAAGTCAAACGGTAGTATGAAGAGCAGGAGCACTTCAGGCCTTCTACTGCTAACCTGGCTCTGAGCTGTATTGTTTGCTACACAGAATTCGGAAAACATGCTTGGATTTGGGAGCAGGGTACGTATGTAATGGTGTGTTCCTGAGACTGGGTGGAGATTCATCGTGTGGCATAAGCGTCAGGAAACCCAAATACTGAAAGGAGCATTGAAACAATGAAGTAACGGTGAGATGATAAGAGACCGAAACACGAAGTAAAAGTGAAAAATTAAGACGTATGGAAGAGGAAGAGCAGAAGCACCAAGTGGTAACAAACTTCATAGTGCAGCTCATGTTTTTGTTTGATATTACTGAATATCAGCTTTTGTTAGATGTGCAAGTATGAGAACTTCTCCATCAACTCTGTTGTTTGTGACAGGCTCTTCAGCACATGCAGCGGAGTACACAGCACAGCTGAGCAGACATGCTGTCAGTCCCTTAGTTTATGAAATATGGGTCTCTAAATTAACCAGTACATTATCCACATAAATATAGTGTACCTGCTTTATATGTGTATTAGCATTTGCAGCAATACTGAAAGTTTTTTTTATTTTGTTCTAGATACCAAATAAGTTGGGAATTTAAAACTGGGATTTCATTTATCTTGCACATCGAATGTCAGTAAGACTGACTTGATTGGCATGATAGGTATTATTATTATTGTTATTCGTATTATTATTATTATTATTATTATTATTATTATTATTATTATTATTATTATTATTATTATTATTATTATTATTATTGTTATTATTATTATTATTATTATTATTATTATTATTAGTGTAATCGCTTGGTTAAAACTCTACAGCAATATGCTTACAGATGATGGGTTCTGAGATTGGATGACATCATATTGATCCAGTTTAATAAGACACTAATTTAGAGATTAAACTAGATCTATTACTGTATATGCTACAAATCAGAGACAACATCAAACTAGAAAGATGATTATTGGTCTAGCTCCACTTTATTGGTCTGATTAGGAACTAGTCGGTCTTGAAATTGGACATTTCGATTCATATTCAGTCCTAGTCTACTAGTCCACTAATTTCAAAAAATTTTCTTCTTTTCATATTAATCATAGGTTTGTGCTGTAGTTGGCATTCTTGATGGAAAAGTGTGTTTAAAATCCCAAAGGATACTTCGCTTATTGAAAATACTGTCAATAAATAATAAAAAAGCCTATTGTGATTGTATTAACTGCATATTAAAACATGCTAATATTCCCTTTTTATTCTGTTTGTAAACACTCATATTGTGTGAAGAGATATAATCAAGTTACCTGCCTTTTTGTATTGTGGCGTTATCCTTGTAAGGACGTGCACCAACACACATCGTCTCAATCATTTTACAACTCACTTCAGAAATAAAACGGTGAAAGCTTAAATCACAATCGGACGTATGATGTTGTGAGGTGAGTTGCTTCAATCAGCATAAAAGGTTGTAAAGATAAATTACAGAGGTAGGTTAGTAAATTAAGGATCATGATTGTAACAACGAGCGATGTTTAATGTTATTTGGCTTCGAAACCTGCTATTGTGTCACCTGTGTTTTCCTAAAGTTGCAGAACCGATATCTAATCCCCCCATGCCCCCATGTTGTTGCAGAGGGCACTGCTATGTGGAGTTTTAGGGAGTATTGTTAACTATTCCTGTAGAAATGTCATAAAGCGATGCAGCAAAACTGGAGTCATAACCTAGCATTCATCATGCATTATTTATTTCTCTTTTTTCTTCCCTTCCCTCCGTCTGTTTTTCTCCAATTAATATTTCCTCCTCCCTCGAGTCCTCTCTGCCTTAATCAATGTTTTCATTGCTGTCTCCTAAGGGACAGGAGTGCTGCACCCTATACACAACAACACCTGCTGTACTTAAGTACGTTAGATTTCTACACCAAGGCTGTCCTTCCCGCCTCCTCTACACTCTGGCATAAGTTTTTCTGGTTTTATCTCTGCTAGCCCAGAACATCTTAAACATGGATATTGGTGGTATTTGCAGTCTTATCCGCAGAACTCAAGCCTCTATCGTAGAAAGCGGCTTCCTAGACAAACGTGTTCATGAGCTTCAACATGTAAGTGCTATGGTTTAACTTGACATCTGATACTGATCTGATATTCCTTGCATAGTTGTGAACGTGTGAATTGCGGGGGTCTTGTTTTATTTAACTTCTTCCCTTTACATCTGGGCGTGGCTCCATTTCAGTTTTTTTTAATCTACGGTAAAATCAGATATTCTCTCTTTTGAAGAAAAGGTTTGGATTAAAATGGCTATACTCAAGCCATTTTTGTTTCCTGATTTCTTTTTTTCTTTATTTTCTTGGAAGATTAAAGTCTTGGGTTTTTGGCTTTTGGTCCAACTAAACACGATGTCTCCCTAATACTTGAAGTTTTATTATTTACGTATTTTGATATTTGAGGGGTATAAGATATCAAAGAACCCTAAATTCTCTGCCATTTACTTTAAATTTTTTTGTATTTACAGCATTGATTTATAAATATGGTTGCAGCTTCCCTTGTTGCATTTGTCCTTGATGATACAGCATGATGTCATAATCTCTGTCTCTCCTTGCATGGGACAATATGGGAAGAGTGAGATTTGTAGATTGTTGCCCAGCACGGATTGTGTTGTTCTCATTATGTAACCATGCCTATCCTCCTGCTCGTCCTCCAGGTGGTGGCTAGTGACGGGGTGCGTGCTATGATGGAGTCGGCCCTGACAGCAAGAGACCGGGTGGGTGTGCAGGATTTTGTCCTGTTGGAGAACTACACCAGTGAAGCTGCCTTCATAGAGAACCTGCGCAAACGCTTCAAAGAGAATCTCATCTATGTGAGTAAATGTGGTGGGAGGGTTCAGTAGAGTTAGAGTTAACCTGTACTTGATTTATGCAACTAATACTGACATTATCTTCATTTAAATACATCATTACAATATCATAATAAAGACTTCATAAATCTATGACTGACTTCATAAATGGGTTAGTCATAGAACTGTGACTCAGTAAATGTATTTTTTCATGTAATGTTTCAATAATGTTTTGTCTTAATCAGACTTACATTGGTTCAGTTCTGGTGTCTGTCAACCCATACAAAGACCTGGAGATCTACAACAAGAACCACATGGAGCGATACAGAGGGGTCAACTTCTATGAGGTCTCACCCCACATGTAAGTGACAGGGAAGGCATTTTAATCTACTCTGTCCTAAATTTAAAAGTTGATGAATGTCCTGGAGGAATGTCGTCTGAGTTGGTATGCATGCAACTAAAATTTAATTCTGATTTAACTTTTGGTGGTTAAGCTGGATTGTGGGTAATGTAGACATGTAGGTGTTGCCATGTGGTGGTGTGAATGTGAGTGTGCATGGTTGTTTGTCTCTGTATGTGACCCTGCGATGGACTGGCGACCTGTCCAGGGTGGACCCCTGCCTGCTATGCGTGGGGATAGGCTCCGACAGACCCCCGTGACCCAGAGACGGAGTAAGCGGGTATAGATAATGGATAGATGGATGGACCTGCACTAGTGGCCAAAGCTAGAACAAGTATTTTCCAACCCTTTGACTGCTGGTTTACTCTTTAAAAGGACTATGTCAGCATCAATACAACTGAGTGCATTATGAAAGTCAGAGTGCTGTCTTAAAAATATTTCTTTTGCAATCTTTTGCAAGCCCTTTAGCTCATCTTTATCCACTAGTAGTTTCATTCCTCTTGCGCTTTACTTTAATAGTTGAGTATGTGGCCAAATGTTTTTCTTCTTTTTTACTCTGCAGAAACAATATTTGCTTTCGCAAAGGAAGGAGGGTGGTTAGATAGAGAAGATGGGAGTGAGAGGTGAAAGAAAAGTCTGTAAATAACGGTACCAGGTGAGAGATTTCCTCTCTTGAGAGGGAATTTCTCTGACCTGAACATGACCCTTTTGGCTTTCATATGAAACACGAACTATCCACAGTATGTGTAACTACGTTCAAGCTGCTGCCTCTTATTTACCTTTCAGTGGTTACTGTGGTGTCACAAATGTTTTTTTTTTTAAATAATTCCTGCAGTAAACATTCCAGGGAGTGTTTGGGGGATGGGTGTTAATGTAACAAGTCTTAAGATGCTCAATGAAAAACGTGTGGCTTGTTGTGAAAAACGGATGCAGAAGTGATACTCTGGAGTTCCTCAAAGCACCAGTAGCTTCACAGGCCTAGATACAAGTATGTCAAGACTGAACTTTGGGGAGGATTCAGTGTATGACAATTGACGGCACTTTTGTAAGTACACTGTTATAACCGTCATGTGCACTAAGAGTCAAATCAATGCCATATCTATATTATATTACACAAGGGACATATTTGTTATCTCCAGTGTGGTATTTATCCAGGGATTTTGATTTGGTTTGTTCGAGAGGGAGATTACAGATTAAAACATTTTGCCTTGCACATTCCAGATGATTGAGTGGTTTTATGCATTGGTGGTCTTGGACAGACAGTAATACATTTTCTTTTTTCCAAGAGACCTTGTTCAAGACATTTTTTTGTATCAAATGACTGTTATCACCTAAATTTCCCCTGCTTTTCCAGCTATGCAGTAGCGGACAATGCGTATCGTTCCATGAGGACAGAGGGGAAGGACCAGTGCATTCTCATATCTGGGGAGAGTGGCGCCGGGAAGACGGAAGCATCCAAGAAGATCCTGCAGTACTATGCTGTCACATGTCCAGCCAGCGAACAAGTGCAGACAATAAAAGATCGTCTGCTACAGTCCAACCCTGTGCTTGAAGTAAGCTGCCACAGCTTTCCATTCATCTGAGAGCCAACATTTGAGTTCTTATCTGGGAGAAAGCCACCATATACTGTAGATAAAGTTTTTTGTTTGTTTCTTATCTTATCATTGAGTTGTAGACTGCAAAAATAGTCATCTGAAAAATACAGTAGAAAAAATGCATGTTTTTACACAGGCACTCAGTTTTTTTGTTTAAATTGAGTTCTATATACTTTTGGGAAAAAAAGTTGTCAGAAATCACATGTCAGTGTATCTCCTGTGTTATAGGAAATATATGTGTGTATAGATTCCTCAAATGATATTATGTCCTTTTGTATTACTTCATTTTCTTCCATCATCCTTTCTTAATCTACTACATTCTGCTGTTATCTCTATACCTTATTTCATCCCTCCACTCACTCTCTCTTATCCACTCCGGCTCCCTCCAGGCCTTTGGCAATGCCAAGACGTTGCGCAACGACAACTCCAGCCGCTTTGGGAAGTACATGGATATTCAGTTTGACTTCAAGGTGAGCAACCCTTAGATTTACCCAGCCAGCCATGTAAAACAAACATGGTCTAAGTACTCAACAAGAATCTTTTCAAAATTTGTTTAACTATCTGTACATATTATTTGCATAAAGATTGTAATGCAAATCAGTGTCAAGAAAAATAACTTTTTTATTTAATTGAACAAAACTGATATGTCACCTTCACCTTGTGCATTACTGCGAGTTCACAATTTCTTTCTTGGACTACTTGATCCCTGTGGAACCTGCATGTTTTATTAACCTTGATATTACACTACAGTACCCCAGCCATACCCTCTCATCCTCTTCTTCTTCCCGATTCTTTACTCTCCATCCCTGGCCTTTTTCCCGCCGGCAGGGTGCCCCCATGGGAGGTCACATTCTCAACTACCTGCTGGAAAAGTCCCGGGTGGTCCACCAGAATCATGGCGAAAGGAACTTCCATATTTTCTATCAGTTGCTTGAGGGAGGTGAGGAGGACTTGCTGAGACGGGTTGGCTTGGAAAGAAACCCTCAACAGTATCAGTACCTGGTTAAAGTAAGTCATTTAGAACTTCTCTTTCGTGTACTGGTCTATGCCAGTGTATACTTAATTCAGATGGTTTGGGTGACAAAACCTGTCGGTACTTCCTACAGCATCAGCGCACATATGATTATAATATTTCTTGTCTATTTTGTGCATTACAGCGTTTATCTATTTACACACAATGTTATACGGTTCCAGTGCTGTCTAACCTGCCAGAAGTCATTAGTCTGACTGAGTGTCTTTGTGTGTCTGTGTTGGTGTGAGTGTACCTATGTTTATGTTGCAGAGGGCTTCGTGTTGATTCATGTTTGCTGGGACTTTCAGTGCAGTAGAGGAGGAGTCTGCCTTATGGCATTAACTGAACCCTCGTCAGTCAGCAGACATGGAAACAAAATCCTTTACATGTGTTTGCCTAAATAGGTGTTTACATCACCTTTGTAAATAGGTGTTTCATTTACCTGTAAACACTCATTTAAATGCACTGACGTTTTGGATTTAGGCTCACAATACAAGGATCTAACAAGCTGAACTAGTTGATAATGATTAGCACATGCCAGGTTCTTGACTGTTTGTTTTGTTTTGTTTTTGTGGTGGTAACTTACAGGGCAACTGTCCCAAAGTGAGCTCCATCAATGATCGCAGTGATTGGAAGGTGGTGAAAAAAGCGCTGACCGTGATTGGCTTCACTGAAGATGAGGTGGAGGTGAGACCAAATCCATGCTTTGTAAATCACAATGGCATTTATGATTTACCATGGACTGAAAACCGGTCTTTCTTTCAAACATCGCTGGGATAGGCTACTTACCACAACTTTCCTTGCAAACGCTTGAGCCTGAGGGGGCTAAGACTGTTTCTGTCATCACACAGAGTGATGTGTGTGCAGTTATTATACGGTTAGAACTCACTTGTGCTTCACCGTGGGAGTCTTCCTACAAGTTCACGGGTCTGGGTTTGCTTGGAAAACTCTTCTATACCATGCTACCCAGAGAGGGAACAACAGGTGTGGCAGTGTGCACCTCATATGTAGCACCTGGTGTACACGTTGCTGCATTCCTGCCCTGTTATCCTAATGTGAGGCTTATCCATCAAGATGTTCATAAAGATAGGCTCAGCAGTAAAGTTATGATCTTACTGTGCCACAGATTCTAATCTCCTCCCCCTTTTTATTTCCCTTTTCATTTTTTCTCTCCTCATTCTTCTGCCTTTTTCACTATTTTTCAATCCCACCTCCTCTGTTGTCTGTGCAGGAGTTGCTGAACATAATTGCCAGTGTGCTTCACCTTGGCAATGTCCAGTACGGTGGAGAAGACGGTACCGCCTGTATCACTTCAGACACACAGATAAAGTACCTAGCAAGGGTAAGACACTGATAGTTCATCAGCAGCCTAATAAAGGACTAAGACATGAGACCTCAGCCCATATCAGGCACCTCAAAGTCTGTGGTGGCTGTTTGTAGTGCGGAGGAGATAAACACTGGGGACATATGTGATCTTCAGTCACTAACTACAGAGGAGCATTTGTGAAAGTGATAAACTGTAAATATTAAGTGCAGTTGGTTTCCCCGGCCTGATTAAAACATATTTCATTGAGCACATTGAGCTGTTTTGAAATGTAAATGAGCTGATTTTAACCAAGTCTTGTTTGAAAACACTAACATATAAATATTGGATTTGTTACAAGAAAGGCCCAGAAAAATGCAAATGTTTAATTTACTTTGATTTCCAGTCTTTCTCCTAACTCTAATCCAGACAAACATTTTAACCACTGCCAGAACTTAAAGCTACATTTCTCAGTTCTGTAACTAATTATTGAATTGCCACTAAAGCCAATTTTGACAATGAACAACATCAAGATTGAAAACATTGGTAAAATCTTTTTAGAATTTTCTTTCTAAAATTTTTTTAGAAGTTAATGCAGTAAGTATCATATGAACAGTATGTCTCAGAAAAGCAAAATAATTGGTTTTGATTACCTGAAATGCTTCCTTCATTTCTTCCCCAGTCTTTCATACATAAGACCCAGATAGGCCAACACTGGTTCTGATGGGCACAGCATCTGTGTGTTGGCTGCAGGTGCATTTGAAACTGCTGGAACAGTAGAAAGTACTAATGTTGTTGTGCTTTTCCAGCTGTTTGGAGTGAACGGGGCGGTGCTGACAGAGGCACTTACACACAAAAAGATCATTGCCAAAGGAGAGGAGGTACGTTTGGATACATAATTTCATTGTATGATAAGCGTTTATATACAAAGCTTTCCTGTCTGTGTAATGTCTGGTCAGCCCCAGAGAAATAATATTGTAACTTGTCTAACTGTTCTGCCTGAATGCTGTATAACACTATTATTTTGTCTCCTTTAACTGTCATCCTTGTGTTTGTCATCAGTTAATGAGTCCATTGAACCTAGAGCAGGCATCATCAGCTCGCGATGCTTTGTCCAAGGCGGTGTATGGACGCACTTTCTCCTGGCTGGTTAATAAGATCAATGCTTCACTGGCTATCACGGTAAAGACACACATACATACACGTATTATCGCGTCTTAGTATTACTCCCCTCCATGAATATTTGGTCAGGCAGTCAGTCTTTTATGACATGAAGTTACTCACACCACACCACACCCACTGACCTGAAATCAAATATTAACCTAACTTTTGAGCAGAGCATGTCCATATCTCCCCTTTTAGTATGGCTCCATTGCTTCCTTACAGTTCTGTTACTATAGCTACATCTTGTGGCGCAACATGGTATTACAATATGTACTAAGCTGCACCATTCAATGCATGTCTCTAATGCCAGACTGCACATATGTCCTTTTTATTTATTAAACATAATTTTTATGACTAGGCAAAATATAATGTCTTACAAAGAGCAACATCATGGTGAAACTCTGTCAGGGAGGTTTAGGTGAACCACAATGAACATTTGTTTTCTCTGTGTCTCTTGTCTAGTTCTCTCTTTTCGTTAGAACCAAATAAATGTTTAGCTATTTGTCTTTCACAGGATGACTCTTACAAAAATTACTTGGTCATTGGCCTGCTCGACATCTATGGCTTTGAGGTCTTTCAGCACAACAGGTATTGCAACAGTGTTACTGCATTTGAAACGTTACTCAAGTCCAGAGAATAATGTATTAATACATGTTTTGCTTTTATTCTTCCACAGCCAGGATTAATCTGTTATGTCCTGCTGCAAGATATTTGTGTGTTAGCATGCATACAGAGGGAACCTCAGATCTTAATGGCTTAATGCACTAAAAATACTTGATGTGTATCAGTATAACATAAAAAAAGCCCATGCATTCCTTTGCATCGAATCTGCTAATGTGTCAGTTGTTGTGTGTTGCAGCTTTGAGCAGTTCTGCATCAACTACTGTAACGAGAAGCTCCAGCAGCTCTTCATTGAGCTCACTCTCAAGTCAGAGCAGGAGGAGTACGAAGCAGAAGGAATTACGGTGCGACACCACTCCCTACTTTAATGCCTTAATGCCTTGCTTCCGCCTCACTGTTAAAAACAAATTACCCCAATTTACAAACAGGAAGACACTACTAGCTCGTTTGGTCATTTGCCTGATTTCTCTCTATAAATCGGTTTTCATCCTCAATGTTTACATTTTCATTCTGTTTTGACATTCTTTCATCACACTGTTTCTCGTCTCTCATTGGGGATTTGAACTCTGTAAGAATTCTAAAAGTTTCACCATGATGTTGCTCTTTGCAGTTGTCTTTTTCAAAGTAAAAAGGTTGATTAAACTCAGTGTTCTTGTAAGAAGATGCTACCCCATACGATATACAGGCTTTCTATGTGTTATTATTAGTTACGTCACTTTAGGGAATTTCTTTTACGGTTTGCATAAACCCAATTCTGATCCCTGTCTCAAGTTCTCTGCTTGGTTTCTCGCTTTTCCAGTTTGTTTTTGCATTGACATTCATTAAATTTATGTTTTGTTTTTGCTTTGCTGGAACAAAGACGTCTTGTTTTTAATCTGATATAAATGCAAGTTTCAATAGAGCAAAAAGGTTGTGGGAGAAATCTCTCAAAGAGCCCATTATCATGGGACATGAGTTATTGTGGGCCACGCCCTCTGTCATCGCTGTGAAAATTATGTAACTGTCATAACTAACATAACCTAACATACAGCCTGCAGGGCTCAGTGTTCATTCACATGTGTGGGTGAAGGGCATATCTCTGTGTCAAGGTTCTTGTTGATCACTTATGGTGGTTCAACAGCTGTCCATCTTAACAACAGTATAACTGGCACTTTCAGAATCAGAATACTTTCTTTCACTCGAAGCAGCAACTCTGTCGGGTACAAACATGAACAAACACCAAAACCAACAGATATAATGAGGTATATCGCCTCAGTTTACACACATTCACAGTGCAAAAGCAAGAGTCATGTCATGTGAGTGCAAAATTAGTAGGGAAATAAACAAAACATGTTAGCTATGAAATAGTTGAATTTAAATAAATGACATATTGACTTTTGGTTGCCCCAGAGCAATGTTGTTGTTGTTCATCCATTTCCTGTCTTGTCCAGTTGTCCTTTTGACTTTGTCCCTTTTTTATCATGGTGTCTTTCCAGTGGGAGTCAGTCCAGTATTTCAACAACAAAATAATATGTGATCTGGTGGAAGAGAAGTTTAAAGGCATCATTTCCATCCTGGTGAGGAAACACACTGTACTATTGAAACGGATCTCTCTTAATCCATTAAATCTCTAAAGGTTTAATTGTCAGATGTTAAGGGACCTGATGATTCCTCATGTCCACATAATGTTTTTTTTTTTATTACTAGCCCTAATATAAAGGATATTTGAACACATGCTTATACTTTGAATTGACTTAATAGAGAGTAGATTTTTGTAAAAATTAGCCTATATTTCCTTTTACCTAAATACCACCAGAAGACTCTGGATTTTAGGTGAAGTATGAGTAGTTAGCAATTTTACTAAATTCACTTAGTTACATTAATCGGCTTGTAAATATGTCATTTAATGAACAGTTAGATGTGCTATATAGATGCAAATGGGTAGATGCTAACTGTAAAGCCCCCCAGTCGTGTCCAGATGTTAGGAATGTAAACAGATGAAAAGTTAGAATTATGATTCATTTGATCTTTTTGGTCAAAAATCTAATTCTGAAGCAAAAACTCAACACCGATTACTACAATTAGGATGAGAGACAATTGTCCATTTGCAAAATAGAAAAATATCACATAATGGAGGTTTGAAGCCTATTTTCAGTTCTGTTCAATAATACGTCATTAATTCCTGAAGGAAAATTATAAAAACTATGAAGCATTACTTGGTGCAGATAGAAACCTACGTTCTTTTGAACTCTTGCGTTGTTTCATTTGAATTTCTGCAGTTTCACACTCGCGAAGCAGATTTATGATTTCAAAAAACATTTTTGAACAGAAATTTTGAAAGTAAGAAAAAAATGCTTTTCCTTAACCCCAATAAAATTTCTTCCTTTAATTTTCAAGTCAATTATTTCTGAAAATGTCAGCGTAGATCTTCTAATGCACAGGCCTTCTTATTTGCAGACACCTGCCTTACAACCATGTATCCAAACTGAAAACATACAATATCACTGAATATTGATGTTAGGAATGTACAGGCAATGACATGAACATATTTTTTCCCTGTAGGATATTAACTCTCTCTTCCCAACACAGGATGAAGAGTGTCTTCGGCCAGGTGATGCAAGTGACTTCACCTTCCTGGAGAAGCTGGAGGACACCGTGGGAGGACATCCACACTTTGTCACGTTAGTTTCATACTCTCACATCTAGTTGAATATCAGTTTCATATCAAAGACCTTCAGCTGTTTTAAAATACTCATTATATGACTGATAAATCTTTTGACTGTGTGTGTCTTCCTGCAGTCACAAGCTGGCCGATGGAAAGACTCGAAAGGTAATGGGCCGAGAAGAATTCAGACTGCTGCACTACGCTGGAGAGGTCAACTACAATGTCAATGGTATGTATGTGTGTGTGATGTACGTTTGTATGTATGTATGTACGTATGTATGTTTGTATGTACCTATGTATGTACGTTTGTATGTATGTATGTACCTATGTATGTACGTTTGTATGTATGTATGTATGTATGTATGTACGTATGTATGTACGTTTGTATGTACGTTTGTATGTATGTATGTATGTATGTATGTATGTACGTACGTACGTACGTACATATGTATGTATGTACGTATGTGTGTATGTATGTACGTATGTATGTACGTATGTATGTATGTACGTATGTACGTACGTTTGTATGTATGTACGTATTTTTGTATGTACGTATGTATGTATGTACGTATGACTGTATGTGTGTGTTTGTGTATGTACGTATGTGTGTATTTGTATGTATGTATGTATGTATGTAGTATGTATGTATGTATGTATGTATGTATGTATGTATGTATGTATGTATGTATGTATGTATGTATGTACGTATGTATGTATGTGTGTACGTATATATGTATGTATGTGTGTACGTATATATGTATGTATGTATGTATGTGGGTATTTGTGTATGTATGTGTGTATGTACGTATGTACGTATGTATGTATGTATGTACGTATGACTGTATGTGTGTTTGTGTATGTACGTATGTGTGTATTTGTATGTATGTATGTATGTATGTATGTATGTATGTATGAATGTATGTATGTATGTATGTATGTATGTATGTATGTATGTATGTATGTGGGTATGTATGTGGGTATTTGTGTATGTATGTATGTGTGTATGTACGTATGTTTGTATGTATGTATGAATGTGTGTATGTGTGTGTGTATGTATGTATGTATGTATGTATGTATGTATGTATGTATGTGTGTGTGTGTATGTGGGTATTTGTGTATGTGTGTGTGTGTATGTGGGTATTTGTGTATGTATGTGTGTATGTACGTATGTTTGTATGTATGTATGAATGTGTGTATGTGTGTATGTACGTACGTACGTATGTATGTATGTATGTATGTATGTATGTATGTATGTATGTATGTATGTATGTATGTACGTATGTATGTACGTTTGTATGTATGTATGTACGTATGTATGTTTGTATGTATGTATGTGTGTATGTATGTACGTATGTATGTACGTATGTATGTATGTACGTATGTACGTATGTACGTACGTTTGTATGTATGTATGTATGTATGTACGTTTGTATGTATGTATGTATGTATGTATGTATGTATGTACGTATGTATGTACGTTTGTATGTATGTATGTATGTACGTATGTATGTTTGTATGTATGTATGTATGTACGTATGTATGTACGTTTGTATGTATGTATATACGTATGTATGTATGTACGTACGTATGTACGTTTGTATGTATGTATGTATGTATGTATGTATGTACGTATGTATGTACGTATGTATGTATGTATGTATGTACGTATGTACGTTTGTATGTATGTATGTATGTACGTACGTACGTACGTATGTATGTATGTACGTATGTGTGTATGTATGTACGTATGTATGTACGTATGTATGTATGTACGTATGTACGTATGTACGTACGTTTGTATGTATGTACGTATGACTGTATGTGTGTGTTTGTGTATGTACGTATGTGTGTATTTGTATGTATGTATGTATGTATGTATGTATGTATGTATGTATGTATGTATGTATGTACGTATGTATGTATGTGTGTACGTATATATGTATGTATGTGTGTACGTATATATGTATGTATGTATGTGGGTATTTGTGTATGTATGTGTGTATGTACGTATGTACGTATGTACGTATGTACGTATGTATGTATGTACGTATGACTGTATGTGTGTTTGTGTATGTACGTATGTGTGTATTTGTATGTATGTATGTATGTATGTATGTATGAATGTATGTAATTATGTATGTATGTATGTATGTATGTATGTATGTATGTATGTATGTATGTATGTATGTATGTATATACATAAAACAGTGGGATTGGACCTTACTTGATCTGCCGTTAAAGGAGAGACTGCCGGCTCCAGTCTCATCATGTGGATTAAAAATAAAACTGCATCTTCTCTTACTTAGGATTTTTGGACAAGAACAATGATCTGCTGTTCAGGAACTTAAAAGAGGTAAGACTGAGTTTTTATAAAATAGGAAGAAAAAAAAAATTTTGACACTTAAAATTGTGGCCTTCACACGTGTGCGGATTTTAGAGGTGAACTTGTGTTTGTGTGCATCTGCAGGTTATGTGTATGTCAGAGAACAAGATCCTGACACAGTGCTTTGACAAGGAGGAGCTGAGTGACAAGAAACGCCCTGACACGGTGAGATATCTTAAAGTCTGTGTATCTTGTGTTCTTAGGTTTTCTTGGCTCTTTTCCCCACTTAAAAATCCCTCCATGCATTCCAGCATACTTTCCCAGAGCACAATAAACATTAGTGTGTCTTCCCCTCTGCAGTGCTGAGTGGGCACTCTGACGGAGATTCTCTGCGTCTGCCTACTCACCGAGGAATGCCCTGACAATTGCATGACCTCTACACACTTGCACAGACACACACAGATGCAGGGTACTGTCACAGGCTGGCAAAGCAGTCCCAGTTGTCCACACTGAGCCCAGTGTTCAGTTGCATCAACCAGCGCTCTGCTCTTGTAGCTCTTCTTAGGTTCTACTCCGCTGACTAGCATCCTTGCCCTGTCCTTTCCGTTCTCACCATCCCTAACTAACAAGCTTTTATCTGTATTCTGTCCATTCCTGTCTGCCCCTACAGGCAGCCACGCAGTTCAAAACCAGCCTGGCGAAACTCATGGAGATCCTCATGTCTAAGGAGCCGTCATACGTCCGCTGCATCAAGCCCAATGACTCCAAGCAAGCAGGTAAGATAGTCCTGTTTTCACTATTTTGTTTTGTCTAGGATTAGTATAGCAGCTTAGACTTTCAGATTATCTGTTAAACACTGGTTTAAAAACTTAAAATAAGCATTTAAAAATAATTTTTTATGAGCGATATTAAAAACCAAACACCAAAGAGAATACATGTCTAAGCTGGTCACTGGTCTGCGAAATCACATCATGAACAGCACATTATGTTACATCATAATTTTATTCTTTAATTGGTTCTCAAAGTTCCATCAATATTGTTACAGATCTTGTAAATTCAGCTGCACCATTTCTTTTTGTGGAATTTAATGAAACTTTTTTTTATGGACTGTATATTTAGAGATGGAGTTGGCTTTCATGAATAGAAAGACTAGATAGAAGACTAGTACCTTACCTGTACCTTATTGAATTTAAGCATTTCATATTAACAAATGCTGATACTTGCTGAATCGCACAATGAAAATGTTTTACTTTGAAAAGTTGAATTAATGCTGTTTAAATCCTCATGGTTATTATAAACGTCTGCCTTTTAAACAATAATATGTCAATACTTTAATAGAGCAAATGCGTTGGTGAAAAAATTTAACAACACATATTTTTCAATTTTCTGAATTAAATACTCTAGTGCAATATTTTCAGCGTTGTTTAAGTATCAATATCTGACTTGGATATGCCTCATTTTTAAATAATTTAGAGCCAACTTTAAGTGACTGATCTTGTAAACACAGTTAAAGCTGCTTTACATATATTCAAGAAGCTCATATTATTTATTATTATTATTATTATTATTCCTGCAACCATCATGTAAATCATGTGATTTCACTCATTCTAAATTAAACAGTTTGTTTTCTGCTGCATCAGTAGGTACAGTGTAGCTCTCCATGTGGTCATCAGTATATCGGTCCGGCCTTTTCTTTTGCTCCACACTCAGTCTTTTGTTGGTTTCACACTGCTTGACTGTGCTCTGCAACTCCTACTGCTGCTGCTTAGCATTTACTGGTTCTCTCTGGTCATTTTGCCCAACAGGCTGTTGCATTTTTTTACAGTGTTATTTGATCCTGATATTCCCCTCCTCTCTCTTTCAGGTCGATTTGACGAGGTGTTGATCCGTCACCAGGTCAAGTATCTGGGACTGATGGAGAATCTGAGGGTGAGAAGAGCTGGATTTGCTTACAGGCGGCGTTATGAGGTCTTCCTACAGAGGTAATTCAGCACTTGGCATTTAATCATGCCTAGTTACATATACAGTAGCTTGTCATAGCTTAAAGTCTGAAAAAAAGTGCAATTTCAATCAGTACAGCCGACTGACTGTTTTTCATGGGTGATACTGAGTTTTTTTAATACAGCCAAATTTGGACAGAAAAGATGAAAATCTTTACTCTTCAAATGCTGAAACAGGGGAATAAAAATGACTTTGACAAACAAAAAGATGGTAGTTTTTTGTGCCTGAACCTGGATGTGTTAATACCAGGACTCTTATCTCCCGTTCCTCCCTATTATGCAGTTCATTACTGAACTGCAGAAGCAGTACCAGTAATCTTAACTCGGACTTAAAGGGCACTCTCTTAAACCTTTAAGCTTTATTTCCAAATGAGCATTTTAGTACTGATTATTGTTTGTGTTCTTTGTGTTTGGCTCACCTGTGTTTAGGTACAAGTCCCTTTGTCCAGATACATGGCCTAACTGGCGGGGGAAGCTGGCTGATGGTGTGTCCACACTGGTCAAACATCTGGGATACAAGCCTGAGGAGTACAAACTGGGCAGGTCAGCAGCACAAGCCCGTTATCCCATGCATAAGTCTGTTGATACTAATGTTCTGTGGTTCTGAAGCCTGCACAGATTTGTATTGTTTTTTTTATATAATGTCTTGGTAGATCCAAAATCTTCATCCGTTTCCCAAAGACCTTGTTTGCCACTGAGGATGCACTGGAGACCAGAAAACATAGTCTTGGTAAGAGTGAATGAGTTTTGTCAAGACAGATAGTTTTTAACTTATATCATAAAAACTGGTTGTGTTGCAGATTTAAATGATGTATCTGTGAAATCTTTGTCACCTCACAGCAACCAAACTACAGGCAGGGTGGCGAGGCTACAGCCAGAAAACCAAATACCAGAAAATGAGAGTCTCAGGTGAAGAAACCTCTACTTAGTTGTACATAATTATCGTGATTTCAAACTAAATACAACAGTTTGTATGTATATAGTATGTTTAGTATGTTTGTGTGCTGTTCCACACAGCTATTGCAATCCAGGCTTGGTGGAGAGGCATCTTGGCCAGGAGGATGGCCCAGAGCAGGCGACAGGCCGCCAATACCATTCGCAGGTACAGATTGTAAATACCTGACCACCATATGGTGCACTGGTACATTACTTAATCCGAAAGCAAATATGTACTAACATTTGCCTTTTTTTGTTTGTTTGTTTTTTGTAGGCAGTTATAACAGCTATGATGTGGAATATTGCCATCACATATTTTGTGGTAACATTTTTAAAGTTCTTAAGTTGGTCCTCTTCTTGACTCTTTCTCAGATTCATCAAAGGCTTCATCTATCGCCACAAGGAGCGCTGCCCAGAGAATGAGTATTTCCTTGATTACGTACGCTATTCCTTCTTGATGAAGCTGCACAGGAATCTGCCCAAGAATGTCTTGGACAAAAGCTGGCCGACGCCTCCAGCTGCTCTCACAGAGGTGGAAAGAAGTTCATGTCTTTGGTTTAATCATTCTCAACCTAGATATTTTGATTTCATAATTTAAGGACCCTCATCACAAGTATTGTCAATACTTTGCATGTTGTTAGGCATCAGATCATCTGCGTAAGCTGTGCATGCAAAACATGGTGTGGATGTACTGCAAAAAGATCAATCCTGAGTGGAAACATCAGGTGAGACATATTCCATCATCACTCAAGACGCACCCTTTTGTTATCTTTCAAGTGTGCACCCTTTTTTTATCCTGTTGTCATTATTTGCACTGTCAATCTGGTTTGAATAGATGGAGCAGAAGATGATTGCCAGTGAGCTCTTCAAAGATAAGAAGGACAACTATCCACAGAGTGTGCCTAAACTATTTGTCAGCACAAGGCTCAGTAAGACTGGCATCCTTCCTGCTACAGCGCAGTTTGTAATGCATACTTGAGACTAATTCAAAATGTTTGCCTCTGTTCAGATGGTGATGACATAAACCCCAAGGTGCTGGAAGCTCTTGGCAGTGAGAAGATGAAGGTTAGTGAAGCTCTAAGGAAGAGGAACCTGTGTATGAGTTCATGAGCAGCGTGCTGACCTCTGTCCCCTCTGACTGCAGTATGCAGTACCAGTTACCAAGTACGACAGGAAAGGCTACAAGGCTCGGTCCCGCCAGCTGCTGCTCGCTGCTAACAGTGCCATCATCGTAGAGGAGGGCAAAGTAAAACAGCGCATCGACTACGGAGCCTTGAAAGGTCAGAGGTTGAAACGCGGTTACCTTAAATAAATACATTTTGAGACTCAGATGAATAAATGTACATGTTCTACGAGTACCTAATGAAACATCTTGGCTGTAGTTCATTTAAAACTGCTCTGTTCACGCTGCATCACTCATTTCACAGTAACTTTTGTTTCATTGCAGGCATCTCCGTCAGCTCTCTCAGTGACGGCTTGTTTGTTCTACACGTCCCCAGTGACGACAACAAACAAAAGGTGCTGCCAAGCACATTACAGAATTGTTCCTACACAGTTTAATATAGATATTTGTGAGTGTGAGATTCACCGTCTGTCTGGTGGGTTCCTTTCAGGGGGACGTGGTTTTGCAGAGCGACCATGTGATTGAGACTTTGACCAAGATTGCCATCTGTGCTGACAAAATCAACAGTATTAACATCAGCCAGGGCAGGTGAGGAGCAGACATAGGTCCCGTTTACAACTGTGATTATAACGACGCCTGAGTGATCTGTTCCCTAGACTGTATAAAACAATGGCCAAAGCATTGTGACCCACTGGGCACAGCCCTGCCGAAATATCTGCAGAGCTGCCATCAGATTTTTTTAGTGGAATATACCGTTTAACATGTTGACTTGACAGTGAAATAAAAAAAGGACAGTTGGCCAACACTGGGTTAATACAAATGGGTAGTTGCTTCACTAATCACAGTATCATGACAATTACAAACAATGAAATGATAACGGCAAGACATTGGTTGAGCCGGCTGTCAATCAATCATATTAGAAAGAAATGTAATGCTTTAGATTTATTCGCCCAGTGTGGTACAAAAGAAATCGCCCCCCCCCCCAGAGTTGTCATGGGTGTGCAATCAAAAGGTAAAGACCAAAACGTTTTTTTTAACCAGGCTATAAATATGTTTTTTTTGCTCTAAAGACATTTTAACATGGTCAGCGTAGATTGACTATAGCAGGCAGCCTTTACCGCTCAGTCAACCAATCTCAGTTCTGTATGAGCCTCAACCCAGAAGTTTATCCATTCACACCTGCATTGAAATGTGACTCCAGATGCGATGTGACCACTAGGGATTAGATCTCATCTACCCACTTTGTATAAAAACCCATGTTCATTGCAGCTGTTTAAAAAACAACATTTTAATGAGCTTGTGGATGTTATGAAAGAACAAGAAGAATTTATTTATGATGTAGCAGAGCTCAGTGTTTTGACAAAAAAACATGCAAACTGAAAGTTTTAAACTGCAGTTTTCATCTGTACTAGTTTTTGATGGCAAGCTTGGAAGTTACATCTGTTAAATATATTTAACTATTTTACATCTGCTGGATGACATAAAGAGCAGAAATATGTGCAGCTCAGCTCTGAACAACCAGATTAAGGTCTGCAAAAATAACTCCCAACACTGGCAGGACAGGTGAGATACATTTACATAGTGTCCCACTAATGTGTTTTTCCTGGAACTCGGAGGAGAATAAAGACCTGTTGTCATGTCATGACAGGTGAGTAAGTGACCCGGAATAGATTTGCATTCACGCTCTTATCAGAATGTGTGCACAGTGTTCCCAGACCATCCCTGAACTCTCCATCCTGAGTGAGTTCACACCTGTGTGTGGTGCTGTCCACTTGTGATTTGACCCCCCCGGGATGTTTTGTATTAGTGGACTTGATCACTGGGCCAACAGCTGCAACGGTGAAAATGAATCTGTCAAGCTCAGAGTTCCTCTCAGTCTGCTATTGTATCTCAGTCTTCACTCTGTCCCCCTCCAGCATAAAATTCACTGTGAGTCAGGGGAAGGAAGGGATCATAGACTTCACACCCGGATCAGAACTACTTGTGGCGAAAGCTAAGAACGGACACTTGTCTGTGGTGAGTGGACTTTTTATGAACAGAATGGAACAGAAATATATATATATATATATATATATATATATATATATATATATATATATATATATAAATGTACATTCAAAGTGGCAGAATAGCAGTATAATAATTAAAGAAAAACCTTTTTTCCTAACTCCATATGCAGGTTTTTCCCTCTGTAGGCTCCAAAAGCTGATATGTTGGTACACTTTTTTTTTAAGACATGCTGATAAATATTTTCTTTTATGAATGTAACTGAAATGAAAGTGTGAAATGCAAGAATTGCTCTTACCAACGTCACAGAGAAAACATTGCTTTACGTTTTGCTGCTTTGAGTTTCATAGCTTGTAAATCTTGACGTACCACAAGCAAATTTAAATTTGCTTTGCAGAAACATTTTCCTAGATGTGGTCTGATCTGTCAGGATATTTTTTTGTTTGTTTTATAGCCACCAACTTTAGTGTTTTTGCTGTGAAGCAAAGAAATGTCCATATTTACAGTTTACCAACACATCCACCATGAATAATCAACAGTGTATATAGCTATAATTGATAGGGTTGAGTAAATAGACTACAACCTCTTGATCTGCCTCAGAGCGGCCATAAATGTTTTAGCAGTTGTGTTTTTAAATAAATATTTTAAGGATAATTCTACTGCATGTCTAAAAAGGGCTAAAAACAAGAATTAAACAGAAAGCTATAAAATCTCTACAATATTTACCATAATGACTAAAGAAATGGGGTTTGTGGTGTTTCTCCGGTTTGTTGTCTGCGGTTATTACCTGCTGGACTCTGACTTGATGCATTTCTTCCAGACGGCTCCCAGACTGAACTCCAGATGATGGCCACTCTCTCCGCACACGCCAGGAATCCCTAACCTCTGCCATCCTCCGGTCACATGACCACAGACCTTGCTCTGCATAAGCCAACCAGATGCCAGCTGTCATTACTTGGATGGGCTTATGCTTCCAATTAAAAGAAATACATTAAAACCCACAAAAACTAATTGATATATTTATGTTTTATACATAATATTTTTGCGATTAATACTGTGGCTGATTTAATATTATGATTTTTATATATAAAGCCAAGGAATAGAGCATTTTTCTTGCACCATGCCGGCTTATTGTGCTTTATTTGGGAACATAAAACAGCAATGAGGGTAAAAAAAAAGATTATGGGCATCGTTGTTGTCAACCGCTGCCTGTCACTTCTTTTTTTTTTTTTTAGATCTGTTAACCTTTAGTCCTTTCTTTCTGACACTACTTTTTGAACTGCAGGCAGATGGATTTTTAGTGAAGCATAAATGTGCAGAGATTGAAGCTGATAGCATGTCGGGAAGCTGTTGAGAGGTTCAGGGATGAAGAGCAACTTTGCAATCAGTCGGTAATGCAAACAAAAGGCTGTTGGTGTCAGACTATAGCTTGCTAAAATCTGGATAAATGATCGATTTACTACTGAAAATATTTTATAAATCTGTTAGGTGTGCAGCTGTTGAATAGGAAGTAGGATTATAACTACAGTATTTATTGTAAATGCTGCAAAAAAGATGAGTAAAGTATGTGAGATGTGTGTGAGGTAAAGGTGAAAAGAAAGAGGAGAACGTGCAGCAGTCGTTTACCTTGACACCAGGGCTTGTGCCTATTTCCTTGACTAATTTATTTGTAACAACTTGAGACGCTCAGCACGAGTCCAGTGAAGTGTAAATAGCAACTGGTCCTCCTCTGACTGAAAGTTGGATCTACGGCAGCTGTACATACGACCCATTCCCGTTGTTCATGACCACGCAGCCTCAACGTGTCTTTTCATACTGGTTCATGGCTCTGCTCTGCTTCCGCCGTCGCCCTGCCTGTTGTTAAATACGGAGACGCGCAGCTGCTGTTTAGCTGTGCTTGTGTATGAGCAAAACAAATGTGTTCAGCCAAAAGCCAAACGACTGTTTTTAATATTGGAACAATAACTTTTTTTTTAACTATAGCTAACCGCCATGACCCCTGAGCAGTTGGTGAGTCGGAGGTTGTACTTGGAGGTTGTACTTGGATTTTACTAAAATGCTTACGAAGGCCTAAGAGTGGTCATTTTTACATTCGAGCTAGCTGTATGTTACATGCATATTTTTTTTTGGAAATAGATTGACATTTTGGATAAAGCCATTTTGCCAAATTTGAATTGCGGTGTCTGGTGTCAGTCTCATGTCTGAATACTAAATAGAAAGGCTACTTAGACTATCTTTGTGGGAAATGGTTACCTCAGCTATGCCCAAAGGTTGCAACTTAAAGTTATGAGATATATAAAATTCACAAGATCTAGAAATGTTAACCGGCTTAATTTTGAACATCCCATTATGTTGGAGGGGTAGTTTCTCCATTTGGGCTAAGCCAACCATGTTATCTGGCTGAGGCCCCACTATGATAAAAAGTACGTCAGCACTTTAGTAAATCCCTGGAAGAGTCACTGGAGTCCAGGTTCAAGGCCTCCAGTAGACCAGTTTTACAACAAGTATCTGTCAAGTCTGCAGATGAGACCAAAGACTAGTGGAGAAAAGGCTGGTTTTTACAATTTTTTTTTTTGAGTAGTCTCAAAATGTTTGTAGGATGTTGGCCTTTTACTTTTCCCAGGCTGCGCTCGATGATAGGATGCTTCGCCGTCGCTCCGGGCAAGCCGGAGGAACCATGCCGAGGCAGGCCTGTGCTACTGCACCTACCAGCCAAATACCCTGTTGATTTATTGTGTTGTACGGTTAATATGGTATATCAATATATAATTTCTTAATATTATGTTTATTTTTCACAGGTGGGGGGTTAAAAACATGATTTAAGTCTAGTCAGGTTTAGTTTTGATTAAGAAAAGCAGACTAGTTCATGTGCATTTGTTAAACTGCAATATAGGATCCTGGTGCTCCGAAATAATTCTTTGTCAGATCAAAATAATTGTTTCTAAATACCCCCCACCCCATCTCTTTTTATAAGCTTTATTCAATTATTCAAACCAAGTTGAATCTTTATTTACAGACGCACTGCTGATTTTAGTCATGACTTACTGTTTGCACCAAACCAATGTGTAATTATGACAGCACACTAAAAGTGAGAAGATATAATATTAAACCAAATAAAAGTACATTGTTTAATATGAACTGATGACTGGCTGATGGTGGTTACTTCCTTCTCTATATCACGGTTCAAGGGTTGACAGTTTTTAAGCATTTATTCTATCCGAGATTCTTTCAAGCACAACATATAAAAGTTGAACATCTGTAATTTCATTGTAACAGTTTTAGCTGCTGAAGAAGGAGGTGTGACGCAACCATAATTTCTAATTGTCAAATTGAAGGATTAAGCTTTAAGAGTTGGAAAGACTCGCTGATAAGAGTTATCAGGTCTGTGTTTTAAGAGTGACTCTGGACGCCACTGAGGGGGGACTGAAGATGAATCCAGACTTGGTCTTCGGCCACAGGGGGATATTTATCTGACAAAAACACCTCTGGAGATACAGCTGCTCGGTCAGAATCCCCACACCCCTAACAAGTGTCATCTGGCAGCACATCTCAGGACTGACAGCATTTACAACTAGAAGCCCTGCAGATATTTTTTATTTTTGTTTTTTTTTTAATGGCAGAGAAAGAAGAGGCCCGCTGGCATAGTTTGATATCTCTATCACTTTTAAGTGCTACTCGTGAACTTCAATGTTTTGTTGATGATGGAAATAAAATGGGCTATCAAGCACTTCACGAGGAAAGCGGTGATGCAGCATTCAGGCAAGATAAATGTGTTTAAATGGTAGTCAAGAGAGGCGATATTGTCACAGCTGAGGGGTCAAAGTACCAGAGGCAACATATCAGATATTCAGAAATGCTACAGACACGTTTGGAGCAAATGGCAACTATGAGGAAGTTAACCAGAACCAGTAAAACTAGTTCGGATGCTCTGCTGGTGTAGTAACCTGGTCACAAGTCACTCTTACTGAGACAAGTACACATCCAGAAGGTGGGCCCTAATGATGAACTGTTAAGTGAATGTCCTAGACAGCAGAAATCCAGTGAAAGGAAGACGACAAGGACGATGAATCATCATGGAAAAATACGCCAGTGCACGTATGGGTGCACAGCAGAATGAAGAAGTGGCAGGCATTGAGAAATCCTGCCAGCGGGCAGAAAAGGCTGGTCTGAAGAACCACAGGACACATCAGCTTTTTTTTTCTGTTTCATTGTTTTATCTTTGTAACATGTCCGAGTATTTAGTAAAGCGCTTTTTAAATAAAATCTAATATTCTTATCATCATAGTAGCGCAAGAACAGGCCTGGAGCACAAGTGTGATAGATTGATACTAGACAGAAGACCATGGTCGACCACACCAGGCAAGACCCCAGCTGCAGAACACCCGCCATCGGACATTTTCTCACCATGTTGGTCATCATTTACATTGCAGCAACATCATTTCTGTTAGGGGATAATTACTGTGTTATTCGGTTAATTTATACACCCATCCATTAATCCACTAATCCAGTGTTTCTCAGGTCCAGTCCTCCACTAAATGTTTTAGGTGTTTCCCTGTACCAATACATCTGATTTAATGGCATTACGGTCTGCATAAATGTGAAACTTTAACCTGAGACAGTTGTGCTGGAGTAGGGAAGTACATAAAGCATACAGGGTAATGGCACTTGAAGACTGGAATTGAGAAACACTGATCTAATCTATCTAATTAATTCATGTTATTGTATTCTTCCAGACAGATCCATGCATCTCCATGTGCACACTTTATAAAATGAATACTGTGTATAAAGACAGTGCACCCCTTCTGAGTATTTGGACATTAGTGTCCTGTTAAACGCGCCACTAGGTGTCGCCCTCGCAGTGAGTGTTTCTACGAGCCCAAGTGTTTTTTTCCCGTCTGGTTTGTTTTTAACTGGACTATTTAAAAATGCCTCTCCTTTAGTTCTTGGAATTGCATTTGGCCAGCGCTAGTAAGTAAACACAGTGATACCTCATAGGATGGTGGCAGAGTTAGCGACCAACATAATATAGACATGCAGCTTCTCACACAGTGTTTGGAAATAAACTGAGGAACCAGCAAATTTTATAGGGTTGGGAGGATAAATGAAATACAGTGAATTACTGGAGAGGTCAAACTGCTTATCAGCACACAGTAACCATAGTTATTCTTTTGCTCATTTATATTCCCTCAAGAAAAACGTGAACTCAATCTGCACTAAGTTCACATAAGACAGTCTCACTCAGTGAATTAAAACTCATGTATGTTGCCTTTAACTTTAAAGTGGCTGGTGTCTTTCCCCAAGTGCGGTAGTATTAGTTTAGTTTCTCACAAATTAATCATCAGTCAAGTTTCGTCTTTTCTAGTCTATCACACACAGTCCCTGCAAAAGCTACTTTGTTTCCTGCTTGTTATCCGTTTGTTCTGCGTCTACACGTCCCAGATAAGCTGTTTTCACCAGAGACATTTTTCTTTTACATTGAGAAACATGCGCGAGTGAAATCGGCGCTCCCTGATTGGCTGCGGCCGCTCTTTAGCCCAGCCACGAACCAATAGGAACGCGACGCTGTTTGTGCGAAGTCGCCGCACAGCTATAAACGAAAACGATGAAGGCTGACAACAGAAATACAGACATCCTGCAGGTGAAAGTGAGCGTCTGCTCTGTCTGCCTGTCACAGAAGGACATCTAGAGTTGTCGGCGAAGAGCCGGCTTAGGACGGAGCTGCTCTGTTGTTCCTGAATCTGCACGCTCAGGTGAGGCTGTTCGCCCCAAAGATGCTCGCAGCGGAGTCCGGCGCTCCAGCGGAGGAGAGGATGACTCACGTTTAGTGTTGAAAGAAACCGGTGTCTGGCACTAAAATAACATAAAATGCTACAGGCATCATTTTGTAGTAACGTGTCAGGGACATTTGGTATCGTCTTGCGTTTTGATGGCTGCATGGAGGAAGGCGCAGCAGCAACAGCCTGTGACACTGTTGCCAAGTTCAGGGCTTTTACTGTTATTCAGAGAAGTCTGCACACATCTGCTGCGAGGATATAGGATGCGTCGTTTTAGAGTGTTTAGGACTCATTTGAATCAGTAACGATTCATGTCAGTCGATGAACTGTCATGACTGATTCTGCGCAGATTGTGAAAGCAATTATTCAACATTGCATTAAAGTTATATGTATTTTTTATGTAAGTATAATACTGTCTAGCATTAGTTACAAAGGCTCATGTAAAGAAGCCGAAGTGATTCTTGTATTTGCAGACGTTTTGCTGCCGGGCAGCTTTGAGTCGACTCTTTGTGTCACAGAGAGGATGGTTCCCTTGTTATGTTGTTGATGTTGAACAGCTGAGAGCTTCTTGCATCAATGCGAGTCAAGTTGTCGAGAATCAATTACGGAAAAGTGACAAAGCCCTCTTCAAAATAAAAGTAATTGAAATTAGAGCCTCATGAAACCATCCAGAAAACACTTGTAGTTGAAGATAAAATTAGCATTCTTCTCTAAACATTTAACCATCTAATTGGGGTCACCTTTACCAGAATGGTGTATTATTTACACTATTATCTTGTAAAGCAGTGAAATTGTCTATTCGCAGACCTATATTTTGAAAATCCCGTCTTTCGCATTCCGGCTTTGTCCCGCTGCCTTCACTGAAGGGGGATCGGGAAGATGCAGATTTTGATGGGCGGGGGAGCATTGTGCGGATGATTTCAGTCCAGTTCAGACCAGTTCCCAGGCTGCTCTTCGTCATTGCAATATACTTGGATGAGTTGTTGTTTAGGGGGAAGTTGTGTGAAGCACACAGCGTTCACCCCGAATACGAGGCGATGTCTGTTTCTGAAGTCCACAGTTCTGCTGACAAGTTGTATTCACGCAAACGACCAACGACAATGTTCATGAGGTGCAATTGCAGTTTATGGTTTGGGAAGAACTTTACTGACAAATGAACCCATTCTGAAAAAATGTCATGTCTTTCGAAACAGGTGCCGTTTGTATTGTAGCCTACTTTGAAATCAGTCTGTTTTCGTCAGTGGCAGTCCGTTAACGACGCTCCCCGTGACGAGATGAACATTTAATCGTGTTCTGTAGGGGTTTGCCATTCACTGTCTCATCAGTTATAATTAAACATCTGCGGATGCCCCGTTACGTTTTCCTGAGCATCGATCGCGCGCGCATCCGAACAATCTCGCGCCGCACTGGTTCGAACTGGCTTGAGCTCGTGCTGCATTCACGTGCAATGCAGTTATGCGTAAACATGCAGTTTTAACACATCACATCGTCATTTATTTTAGTTTTTTTTTTTTTTTTTTTTTACAGGGTAGGATATTTTAATTCACATAATCAGTGTTAACATTTTTTTTTTAATTTTACTCACTTTTACATTTAAAAACCGTATCTGATAAATTATAGATTGTTGGGATTTGGGATTAAACCAAGAATTTACATTTCAAATTTCCACTCCACGTTTTCCTATGGAGGGGAAATATAGCAACACCCTCACGTGTACCCGCTGCCAGAGCCATGTCACCAGCAGCCAATGAGAGAAGAGGTGTCAAGTGTTGAAGCCTGATGTTTATAAGCAGGGTTGGTTACTGAGGAAGGCTTCGGAAGGTTTTGTTTTTTTATGTTTCTTTTTTTGGGCCCGAGCAGTTTATGATGATGATGATGATGATGATTATTATTAATATTATTATTAGGGCCCAGACGTGTTTCATCTAAAGGCTTTGCTGAAGTTAAATTCTGTGAATATTCAACTTGCTCTTTATAACTTTACTTTTATAAAGGGTGTTTGGTGTAACATATACTTTGCCCCTCTTCTTTTTGTAGCGAGCAGTTTTTAACTTGTAGGGACCTGTATTATATAGACAAGACCAGCATGAAGGGAATTTGAACATAGAATTTTTTTTTCTTTTGTTTGTTGGCTTAAGATCTCTGCTACTGTGTTAGGCATTTTGTAACATTGTATTTATAATTGCTATATAAATATAGTTTATCAGTGTTATCATAATTACCCAAAAAGCCGATATTGCAAACTTCTGCTCCAGATCAGTAATTAATGTCTTGGTATATGTGTAAACGTGTTAAAAAAATGTAGATGTGTCCATCCCGTCATGGAAAGATTGACGGTTGGGTGGACGATGGCAGCGGGACGATTTTGCTACTTTTAGCTTTTAATGATCATAAAGTGATCAGCTAACTAATTGATTCAGTTTTTTTTTAAAATTAATTAATATTTCACCATGATGGATACGTTAAGCTTAAGCTTAAGCTTAATCACATCCAATGCAAACACAATATGGTGAAAATTGGGAAATATATTTCCCAATTTTGCCTTATAAGGCAGGAATTTGATGCATTTGCAACAGTTAAGCCAACGTCCAGTAAAGAAAGACAAAATGGTTTTGATGATCTTACTAATTACATCCGTTAATCTTTTTTTTCCTGGTCCACCTGGTGACAAAAGTCATTATATTGCAAGAACAAAGAATTCCTTCCCCCCAAAATATTCAAAACATGTTTTGTTAAACCGAGTACTATTGTTCAAATATCCTGAGTATGCACTTTACATGCTTGGTATGCTGTGTATGAAAAGTTAGGACACATAAGCCTGACATCTGTCAGTGACAACCTGGTCATCGTCTTTCTTTTCCCTTTGTTGTCTTTAAGACTCCGCTAGCCTCCATAGACCCAGTCAGATCGGCCTGCCACTACCTCCCCCCCTGCAGAGATGGCTCCCACTCTGGCCACAGCTTTCTCCCGTCGCTGGTGGATGGCCGTCACAGCAGTCATTGAAAACCTGCTTTTCTCCGCTGTGCTGCTTGGCTGGTCGTCGCTGCTCATCATGCTCAAATCGGAGGGCTTCTACTCCTACCTGTGCAAAACACCAGGTGTGTGTGGTTTATTCAGTTTTATTATTTATACCCACGTGATAAGATTTAGTCAACGTATTTGTCATACTTAGTTCTTTATAGCTCCATATTTGTAACTTTTAAAATGCTCAGTCATATTGTCTTCAGGTCTATAGTTGCACAATTACTTCAATCTCAATGCAATATGTCCTTAAGCATGGGCAGCAATGTCTTTGGTCAGTTTTCTCTGCCTACACGTGAAACCAATTCTCATTGATCCAAATTTTCTTAGAGGAAGTGAAAAGGTAATAGACCACTCCTAGAGTGTTTTTATTGTCATTTTATCCTTTTCTCGAGTGATTAAAGGTGTCCTTGGGAGCTGCTGCCCTCACCATGTCGTGATTACGTTGTAGAACAGCTTGTTTTGGAACATCTAATCAATTAGGTTCTTTCATGCCAGGATTTGGAAGTCAGTGGTTGTAAATGTAGGTCAAAATAACATACAAAATAAAGGCCAGTTCAATGTGAGCTGAATTGTTTCCATAGCTAAAAAGCGTGTGATCATCACAGAGACTATTATCTGTTCCTCTGTCTTTGATCCTTATTGGGTCTCTGTGTATTTTGCTTTGTATGCTACAAAGATAGATTGACTATGCCAGTCCACTAAATCAGCTTCTTCTATAGCAACCTGACTCAACCCGCAAAAAAAAAGAAAATACAAAAATGGGTGCATTTGCAAAGTTAGTGAAAATAACAAAAAACAACAACCTTTTTTTTTGGTTCCTCTGGTTAGTCAAGTGTTTGTAACCAGACACATCAGATGGTTTGTTAGATGCAAGCACACTCAAAAATGTAACTGGAAATCAAAAGAGGGTAAGCATGTATCTGTTTTTCACCCAAAGCTCGTTGCAAGAAGATCCCTACTTGTAAGGAACATGTGGGATGAGCAGCAGAGCTGAGTATGTGGCTTGTGCCAACAAAAAAACTGCCAAATTTTGTCTGCCGGTGCCAAACAGCCTATTTTGTTGTTGTTACTGACTCTTGTCGTGAGCCTCTGGTACCCCTAGGTGAGCATGGGCTACAGCGGTCAATAGGTCTCTGCTCCAATTCGGATGTCATGTTTGACATCCCTTATCTATCTATCTATCTATCTATCTATCTATCTATCTATCTATCTATCTATCTATCTATCTATCTATCTATCTATCTATCTATCTATCTATCTATCTATCTATCTATCTATCTATCTATCTATCTATCTATCTATCTATCTATCTATCTATCTATCTATCTATCTATCTATCTATCTATCTATCTATCTATCTATCTATCTATCTATCTATCTATCTATCTATCTATCTATCTATCTATCTGTCTGTCTGTCTGTCTGTCTGTCTGTCTGTCTGTCTGTCTGTCTGTCTGTCTGTCTGTCTGTCTGTCTGTCTGTCTGTCTGTCTGTCTGTCTATACATATATATATATATATATATATATATATATATATATATATATATATATATATATATATATATATATACATATTATATATATATATATATATATATATATATATATATATATATATATATATATATATATATATATATATATATATATAGTATTTGTATAAGAAGCTTATAGAATAAAAGGCCATGCCAAGAAACTGACACACCTTGTGTTTGATGCAAATAAATAAATAAATAAATAAATAAATAAATAAATAAATAAATAAATAAATAAATAAATAAATAAATAAATATATAAATAAATAGGAATAATGAAGAGAGTATAACCAAAACGTTCTGTCAGACATAATGAAATCCATGTGTCCGTGCACAGTTGTCTTCTGCATGTTTGCTGCAGCCATTTGGTGAGTCAGCAGCCGGGACGGCTGAGCGACAGATACTTCCAGTTGCTGCTTAACTAGATTGCTCCTAATGTTCCAATACTTCCTAAACACTCATGATCAGCTCATGGAGTTCATGTGTAATTCAGCTTTCAGATGATCACACACTATTATATTTCAGTAACCTTGTGTGGAAAATAAAAGTAGTTCCTCTGTGGCCAAGTAGTTATGTAAAATCTTCCATCTGTCACTTATGTTTCACCATTGGAAGAACACTGTAGTCATATGATGTTCATTCAGACATGTGACCTTTCACCTACTTACAATTTCACAGCCACAGACCACTTTTCTACTTTAGGATGCGTTTAATTCGACATTTACACACACACATGAACACAGGCCATTTGTTTCCTAGTTCAGTATGACCATAAGCTGAATCAGCAAGGCTGAAATAAACATCACACTCCCTGTAAGAGCACAGATAGGCAGAATATTTTAAGTTGTGCTGTGTTTTTAAACAGCATGCCTGCAGGACTGAGTAAGAAAACACCCAGATGATTAAGTATTTCATGGCTCCCTCCTCCCCCCTCTATTTTGAAGCAGATACTAACTGCTGGTTGTTGAAGAAGTCAAGGTGAGGCTGTTTTCCTTTTTTCAACCCTCTTTTTTGGGGTTGTGTCTTTTTGTTGATACTAGCAGAGTTTGATAGCGACAGCACACCAGTAGAGCAGGACAGAAATAGAGTCCACATGATCTCAGTGGACTGAGTTTACTAGTGAAGCTGTTACAGAAAGTTCCCGTCCACCATGCCAAGGTTCAGATATGTCTATGTCAGATATGTATTTCTGGTGCTTGTTTACTTTGTATTATGTTATTTTGCTACTGGAGAGTTCACTTGACCTTTAATGGGTTTCTTGGCTTTCAGGAACAGGTCAGCTTCAATTCATTTTTATTTATATAGCGTCACACAAGATGTCTGTAGGATCTTTCCAGAAACCCAGAACATGACCCCCGAGCAACTATTACATAACCAACGGCAGGTAAAAACTCTCCTAGTGGAGGAAAACCTTAAACCAAACAGTGGCAAGAAAAACTCCCCTTTAATAGGGAGAAACCTGGATCAGGACCTGGATCATAAGGAGGGAACCTCCTGCTGAAGACCAGCCAGGTAGAGCAGGAAGAACAGAGAGATGAGAGACGTTTGATTTTAATGTCTCCTCGCATCTTCTTACATCTCATTTTCCTGTTGGTGTACAAAGTTCCAGGTCTTTAGATGGGGGTCATGTTTAACCCGATCGTCTAGAGAACATGTCCCAACAGGTCATGGGGCCTTCATAATGTGTCCCCAAATGGAAATGCTGACTACAGAACAAGTATTTTATTTATCAAGTAAAATCAGCTGTCTAATCATAGCTTCTCTCTTCTCTTTTTCTTTACCCAGAAAACAGCTCCAGTCTCAACATCTCCAATGCATCCATCTCTGGGAATGAAAGTGAAGAGGAGTACCTACTGATAAACAACTGGCCCATCTGCAAGGACCAGGATGAGATGCTCAACCTGGCCTTCACTGTGGGCTCCTTTCTGCTGTCAGCCATAACGCTGCCCTTGGGGATTGTCATGGACAAATATGGGCCACGAAAGTTACGCCTTCTAGGAAGGTGAGGTTGGAGGAAGAAAACTGGAGTTATCTTAAATTATTGAGTTAATGTGCTTTCATAAAGCTCTGCCTTCTTTTATTCATAAACATTACTTTGTGTTTCTAGTGCCTGCTTTGCCCTGTCCTGCCTTCTCATCGCATATGGTGCCAGCGATCCTAATAGTACGTATCTTTGCTCATGTCATCCAGCGTTCCCCTCTTTGAGAATGATGGCAGTGGTGCGTTATATGCTGTCCTTGGTCAAGCCCCTGCTGTAATTGACTGCAGCAGTGACACTGTGATCTATCAGACGCTATGTGTGGGAGTTGTGGTGTTTGACTGTAATCTGCACTTCCTCTGCAGATCTGTCTATCCTGATCTTCTTCGCACTGGCGCTAAATGGGTTTGGAGGCATGTGCATGACCTTCACCTCTCTGACCGTAAGCAAGCCTCACAAAGACTACACAATGTACAGTATTTACAAATGTCATGCTATGGAAACAGGACATCACCCTTAAAAAAACAGAAATATGTTTTATGAGCACATTTATTCACTTCAATGGTGTTACGACAACTTTCTTACAGAAATTCTAAAAATCAACAATGAGACTTCCCTCTGCTGAACTTTCAAGACAAAAACTGCCGCTGGAACACATTATATTACAGTATTTAGTTTCATGCAGCTGCTGAATAAAAATATTGCATAAGCGTATGTTTAAAATACATGAAAACAAGAATTAAAATATTGAATGGATATGTTTAAAGTACATGAAAACAAGGGAAATGACGAAGCCGTTTTCTGATTTGTGGGTGTCACTGGGCTAGTGAGCTGGCCAGCATCCAAGCTGACTACTATTATATGGCATTTATATATGTTATAAGGTGAATTGTTAATCACATCAACTTGCAATATTCTTGATGAATTGATTTAGCTGTTTATATATTATATGTTTTAACCAGTTGGGTGAGTCTGGGCTAAACTCCATTAAGTTAACAAGAATAAAAAAGTGACAGATTATCTAAGTTCAGCAAATTTAATACGTCACTTGCATGCAAATGGGTCAAGGCGTACATCAGGAGCTTCGATGCAGAAGTGACACAAAAAATGTGGCAATTTCAACAGAACAAGAGTGATTAAGACTAAACAGTAAATGATCGTCGTAACATGTCTTTGCAGCTGTGTGTGACAGCGGAGCCAAAACTCTGAGACAAAATATGAGGTTGTAAATGAGTGTAGCCAGAAGGAGGAATAGAATAACAGAGACTACATTTTCCGTGACAGCCTGAAAGTGGACTGGCGGGTGATCAACCTATCTGACATTCTGACATGGCTTGTTTTTGGTAGACTTGTTTGCCCTCAGTTTGAACTCAAGTAAGTTGGTGGCACTTGTTAATGCACATTGTATAAGGTAAGGTAGAACATACATGTTTTCTCATTTCTCCTTATGTTATTGTAATATATAATTGGTATACTGTAGACTTTAAATCCTTAAGTTTAAATAATGGCCTAATTATTATAGTATGCTGTCATTGGATCTGATTATTTGTTCATCTTTTCTGTTTAGAAAAAACAGTTTTTAAAACAGGTTGGTTGTGGAGATTGGTCAAGTTGTGGACCTGCGGCGACACATGGTTTTCCTGTTTTAATTACCAAGCCAGTTCTCTGGACATTTCTGTGACACTAGTGGAATAAAGATTTGTTTTTTTTCCGACTTTACATGGATTTTAGAAATCATGCAGTGCAAAGAAGCTTCAGTCTTTTTAAACATAAGTATTGTTGCTCTCTTCAGTGCTCATTTTTCTTACACCTATTTCATGTATATTCCTGCTGAGTTTTTCCATCTTAAAGGCTAATTTAAAGAAAACTAACACAGTCATGAGAATAACTTGTAAACGTCATGGAGAAAATGCAGAGCCAAGGTTCTTCACCAGAACCGTCTTCACGCAGGCAACATGCGGCACTACGCTGCTTTTTTCCATTTTAAGTTCAACAAAATATAATCACATTAAATAACAGTGTCTAACATTAGGGAAAAAATGACTATGGTCAGCTGGCAAGCTTAACTCGGCAGTGGTTTTGTTTACTTGGCTACTTCTGGCCAATGTGAGGTTGTGTGTCCTGGCTTTAGTGGCTCAGGAGTTGTGCTGATGGCTCAGTAGTCTGTGTCTCTTGTGTGTGAGAGACCAGGGAGTCTTATAAGCAAGCCTGTATCACATGCGATCCCTTATTTACTGTGCATGTGCTGGTTTGGCTGAATGCTCTAAAAACACTGTATATTGTGCATCTGTATGAACATTCAGGAATATATTGACATTCCAGATAAAAAAGGTACGTGACCGTGTTAACTGCACAAATAGTAGGTGTTGAAAGTGAGAGCTTAGAGTTTATTTTATTAACACCTGTCATTAATTTAACCAGAAACGCATTGCCCAGCCTTAGATTTTGTGGTTCCTTTTGTTGCTGCAGGGTAACCTTTCTTTTACATGGGGTCACCAGCAGTCTGAACATCCTGGTACTTTATGAGAGCACAGAAACAGTCTAGCATGATAGAAATAAACAGGAACCTTCAGCTGGAGAGCTGAGGCCACATTTCCCCACCCAGTTTTACTGTTACGCAGTGACAGTATTATTCGCTATCTATCGTGGCCCTGGGTAACATGCGCACACACACACGTGCAGAAGCACATGCTTTTTCACTGTTTCATCCTGCTCCCCTCCTCCCTCTAACCATCTAAGTCTCGATGTTTTCATTTTGTCTGGATTCTGCCCTACCCTCAACAGCGAAGGACCCGCACACACTTGTCTCCTGCACATACAGCCTACTTTCTTTCTGTCAGTGCTACGCTCTCACATGTTTTCTTTGTGAACTGCTTTTATTTGTGAAAGGTTTTCTAACCTACAGAAAGCTTCGTTACAGCTCCCTGTAGGCTTTGACAAATGTTCTGATTATACTGATGTGGCTATCAATGTGTGTGTCTAGATGTCTGCAAATTTTATTCTCACATACTGTTTGCTGCTATGAGGACTCTTTTCTTCCCTTTCCTTTAATCTTCTTTGGGTTTCGGACGTTCTGATGGAGGACAACAGAATAGTTTATATCCTACAGTCAAACTTGTGACTTTAATTTTTCCAGTGGTTTCGTTTGCAGCATCCGTGGTCAGTGACACTCCTCAGCTCACAAGGACCCATCTGTTCACATCGTATACAAGTTTCAGTGACCTGAGAGTAAAGATGGACATTTATTTAAGGACCTTTGTTCACTAACATGTCTTTGTGTTTTTGTGCTGCTCTTTTGGTTTCTTTCCTTTGCTATCTGTTATTTTTTCATCGTATCAACCTTTGCTTCACTTTTTCATTCTCCCCTGTAGATGTGCACATATAGCACTCGATGCCATAGGAAAGAGGGTGTTCACTTGAGAAGAAGGGGTTAATGTAAAGGATGGAGGGAGGAGTGATTGGTTCTCTTCTCTCTACTCCTCCCATTCTGTGCTAAAAAATGGCATCATATTACAGAGAAGTCCTTCTTTATCTTATTAACGGTTCTCCAACAGACCCTGCCTACACACATACAGGATATACACGGAGTGTATCCCCACTCGCAGGAACACAAGAGGCTCCGCCTCTTCCTGTTTTTTGTCTTATTGGGAGCGTGTTTTGGAGCATACTCTGCTCCTTGGGTTTGTGTTCCCTATCTCATGATCAGCTCGCAGTCTGTCTATTGTTTGGTGAGGCATACTTTCCCTCTTCCAGTTCTGCTGGTCTCTGAATAACGTTTAGCTGACTGTGTGATTGTCCTTCTGAGGCTCCATCTGATTAACTTTTATCACTGACTTAACTTTTAGTGGCAAAGTGAGATGTGGCTGACTGAGAAACACGGAAAAAACATGAACTATTTTTACCATAAAGGAAAGGGTTTGATGCCAAAGATGCAGTAGATCCTCTGTTTTCTGAATTTTTATCAAAATTGGTAGAGGGTAGAAACTTGAATGAATGCCAAGGTCAAACATTTGTCAAAACAAACTGATCAGATAAAGAGGTAGTCATTAATTACAAATGCACATGCTTTGTTCAGTGTGGTGAAAGTGGCCTTCATTCAGATCCAGGTGGCTGCTGGCGGGTGACTGTAACTGTGGTCTCAGAGTTGTGCTCGTAGATGTTTTGACAAGCGTAAGAATCTTCTTTCTGATGGAAGCATTCATATTTTTGCATTCTTTGGCACTGAAATCAACTGGTTTCAGAAGAAAAATCAAGCTGATAAAAGGCAAACACAACAAATGGGATGGTGTCAGGTTGACTAAGGTGAACTCCTAAAGCCCGTTTAGTCTTGTCCTCTGCATCAGGTCAGGACCGGTCAGAGCTGGTTCTCAGTGGTCCAGCATCAGGCAGAAGTTTCCACTTGCTGCAGCAAAAACTCTCTTCCCTCTTTCATTTCTCTGTTCTTTCCTCCCAGACTCCTGTGCTCCGTTTCCTCTTTTTTGGCCTGGTTCAGCAGATTTTCCCACTCCCTGGGTTTTTTGTCACCTCACATTCTGCTTTTTAGATTCTATTTTCAACACTGAGCACACATTCTTATCAACAGTGACGTACAAAGCACATGTTGAAGTGCAGGATGGGTAAAAGGTTGTACCACAAAGAAATCTTATTATGCTTTTTATATGGGGGGATCACATGATGCACATTGGCTTTTGTTTGCCCTGAGAATGTTCAGCACTCTTCAAAGGTGAGGGAGTTACAGCTCACTGCGTTTCAACATGCCCATATGCAAAGTAAACATTTCTAAAAACTGGTTTTACAGAATGATTAGTCATTTTAGTCATCTTTTAGTCTCGGAAGGACATCATTTTAAATGATTGTCTTTGTTTTAACACGTTAGTCATTCCTACAAAGGTCAACATCTGCTAACTGAACCCCGCCAACAGTTCCTGATCTCTTATCTCCAGGTCGAGGTGATTGCTCTGAAGCTAAAATAAACATCCAGAGGTTGATCAAATACTGACAGCATCTCCAGGATACGCAGTAAAAAAACAGCCATTCAGTGAGGAAGCAACCAAGTCAGTCGTAGGTGATATTACTTCGAAGAGGTTTCCAGGCAGATGGTTTCTCTCAGTGTTCATTATTTTCCCTAGTTATCCCAGTGGAGATGAGAAAACTTGTTAGAGATTAAATGCAGCTTAGAACACTAATAGAAGTATTTAGAAGTTAGTAAAATCCCAGATTACTAAGGCAGAAAGGGCAGACGAGACAAAATCTCCAGAACAAACACTTGAAAAAGAATATGATTAAAAACTATGTACTCAGTTACTAGATCCTCAAAAACTGAGAAGCACAGAAACACGTAAACACATTCCTTCGATAATTAGAAATCACCAAAACAAGCTGGGGTCTGTTACTATAGGTTTGTAAGTCAGACAAATAGTAATCCAGGAAACTTCTAGTGTGACATAACCTCAGTATTAAACCATTGCCGTCTTGTAAAACAATGCGCATGGTTTTCGCTCTGATTAGATTAGTGGTTTTTGCTGTGTTTATTGGTGTGATTTTGTTGGGGTTTGTTTTCTTACTCGTACATGTGTTTGTAGAAATACTGGCAGTTTTTCCAAGTAATTATAATGTGAAAAACAAAGCCAGAGAGGATTTTAGCGGGAGATGCAAAAGAAGTGATTAACAGGAAGGTTGAGGAGTGACTTATCCCCGGAGCTTTATCCATGGTCATTTGTGTCTGAACTTAATATCTGTGATCTAAACAGCAAAATCTGAAAGTTTTAAAAAAATAGCTATTATATGTGTTTTTTTTTTAAAGAACGAGAAAAAAATCCAATACTTCACCTAACCTACGTTGCATGTTTTCAGAGACCCTTCACCCTCATACATTTATTTTGAGTCTCACAATTTGTTATCAACCGACTATTAGAACACTTGGCATTAAAAAGGTCCAGTCATCACAGGGACGAGACCTACAGCGCAGCAGAACATTACAGGCCACATCTGAAATTGCTGACTCATATTACACACATGGAGGAGACTGTGATTTGTTATAATGACACCAAATCTGTCAAGATGGTGATTTGTGTCTCTTCTCAAGTCTCCTTCCACTAACTGGACCAAAGGTGGGACCTCGTACCCGCACACCCTCTTCCCTGTCTAAATCAGTCATTCTATGTAATGTGTCAAAACTAGACTCTTTTGGTTGAGTGCCACTGCAAAAAAGTGGAGGAATTTGGGCAGCCTCGTTATTTTGGATGTCATGGTGGGGGGGATAATGAGTTTTGCAGATGACCTTTGCTCCAATTAGCACAGGGAGTGGGGTGAGAAGGTTCAGATGGCTGGTTAACAAGCTTCATCCCTGTGGTACACAGCATCTGTATGGATGGGTGAATGGACAGATCATAACAATAAGAAAAAGGACTGGAGAAGACTTTGTAGCAATGCTAACTGTGATCCATAATTACTATGGTTGATTTGACGTTTCATTTTTTTCCCAACCCCTATATAATGTACTTTGAATCATCTTGCATCTCTAGTTACATTAAAGGGAGAAAAAACCCTTCAATCTGAGTTACATCTCAGAGATGAGGGGAAGTCATACGTATATGCAGATGTGACAGATGATAATCCAGACGTGTCTGCAGTTTGTTTTCATCTCTCTGTTTCTGATTTCCTGAAGAAGACTATTATTGGTTTTGAAGCTGCCTGGTTAAGAACAACGTGTGCCCTTCTTTTGGAGTTGAGTAAAATGCTGCCTTTTGTCTCTTTGTTCAGCTGCACATGCAGGTAACAAGTAGACACTAATCTGGAGCCTGTGTGTGCACATGTGTGTGTTTCCTGCATTACTTCACAGTGAGTGGCCTGTTGTAGGTTTTAGTTGCTTGAATGAGGAGAAAGTATGACAGCAAAGATTAGAGTGAAACTTAACTGTTGTCCACAGAGCAAAAATAAAATGATGAATCTACTGCCATAAGCCAAATCCATTTGTGTGTAATTAATATCATTTTGTAGCAGTTCGGAGCTGGATTGGCTCTTCTTCTTACAACTTAATAACAAGGTTTAAAGCGATAGGTTTTGCTGAGCATCCACTATTACAAAAGGTAAAGAAGAAAGGAGAGTTTAATAACCCGACTACCCCAAACTAAGGGACATGATTTTGTTTTTCAGCTTTTGAGCTGGGACGGATGCTAATATGAGAATCAAAAAAGTTTCTTCGTTTGTGTCCTAATAGAGTATTATCCATTTAGTCTTGGGCTGTCTGTGACTCCTGACAGTGCAAATCAAATCTACATATTATAAAAAGATATGTAAAAAGAAGATTCAATTTTAAATGAGCTGATTAGTGATGGCTGCTCTCTCCTTAGCTGCCCAACATGTTCGGAGACCTGAGGTCAACCTTCATAGCGCTGATGATTGGATCCTACGCTTCCTCTGCTGTCACATTCCCTGGCATCAAGGTAACATCTCATCTGCATGCTACTAAAACATAATGAGCAAACTTCTTGATTTACCCCTAAAACATTCAGCCAGTTAATAATGTTTTTTGTTTTGTTTGTTTTCCTGGCAAACCATAAACTCATAAAGCATAAGACTACTTCCAGAGAATGGGTTGTTCATTTACCGTTAAGGTGTCTTTGCTTGTCTTCTCTCCTTCCTCCCTTCTAGGTGGTTTATGATCTGGGAGCGACCTTCATCTCCATCCTGCTGGTTTGGGCCAGCTGTGCCTGCCTTGTCTTCCTAAACTGCTTTGTCAACTGGCCTCTTGAACCCTTTCCAGGCCCAGAAGACATGGACTTCACGTAAGACAAAGAATCATACTCACCTTGGCACACACACCAAGACATAAGCACATGCACAGAAAGACATGCTATGAACTAACCTCAGGCTTTACTTGTTCTAAATTGGTTCATTATGAGCTTGAACAGTCTGCAGGCTCAACAGAAATCACTACTTTACAACATATACCCAATTGCATAGACATGCATGATTACACACGAATGTATAGTAAATCCCACTTTAAAACAAATATCCTACAGTAGGATTTTGGTCTAAGCAGGGAAAAACCATGTCTTTCCTGTAAGGAAAACCATAAAACCGGATGATCAGGCAGCTTTGCTTTTATTCACTTGGAGCTTTTCTGCTTCGTTTTGTCTTTTCCATATCTTCTTTCTGCTTGCTGACTATTCCCTCTATTCTCTCAGGGTGAAGATCAAGTTCAGCTGGCTCGGTTTTGACCACAAGATCACTGGGAAGCAGTTTTATCGGCAGGTGACCACAGTGGGCCGACGTCTCAGCGTGGGCCACTCAATAAAGCAGTCACAGCAGCCACCTAAAGATCTGGCTGCGCAGGATGCCAGCAAGCTGTGTCTGTCCACTGTGGATCTGGAGGTTAAGTGCAAAGGCGAGGATGAGAGTAAGTCAGAAGCAAAGATGCAAAATAATGAAAAATGTTCTGAAATGGCCATTGAACCCGTCCCAGATGGATGGACAGCAACAATTGCTTCTCTGAGATTATTTTTACTTGTTGGTATCGTGTTAACTCACAGCTAAATACTACACATTTTCAAAATGTATACTTCTATGGAGGAGCTCACACAAGCTGATGATCAGATGTTTTTTCTAATAATGACATGTTGTGATAAGTAATGTTGTTGTTAACATGTGGTTGTATTTACCTAATTTTAAAACCTGGTAAAGATCCGTTTCACTTTTTTCTTTTTTTAGTTTATTCTTTTGCAATTAGGTCCCAAAGCATAAAACTGTTAAACTTAAAAAGGGTATACTGTCTTTTTCACATGACACATCACTGCCTGGATACTGATAACGAATGTCTAAAAGTGTTCATAAAACATTAAAGTGTGTTGCAAGCAGAGCCAAATAGTCTCTATAATTAAGCATGAGATAGACACCTGCTGCTCAACGTCATAAACCTATCTGTTCCATCTGTGTACCCACCATTAATTAGTCTGTGGACTTCTTCACCATATGGACAGATGTTTCAATTTTCCATTTTTATTCATAGCTTTGATTAATAATCAACCTTTCCTTTAACCTGGTTTTCTTTGAATTTCCCAAATGCCATGCCTCTCATTAAGGGGAAGGCATGCCACAGAGCCAGCCAGGAGACAGAGAGAGTGTTTCTTTACAATGTTTATACAGTAGCAGGAGATGCACAATAGGAGAGAGCATGCTTGTAGTTTCCAGTTGTGCGAAAATAGTTAAGAGACTGAAAAGAAAGGCAGAGGAGCACTTTGCACAGGCATGTTTGGGCGTGTCTGCAAGGTACTCAGTGTTTTGCTTCTGCATACTGTTTAGACATCACACAGATCATTTTCATTTAGATGTTTATTGGTGCATCCACATGCAATAGTACAGTTGTACTTTACAGTTTTGTTTTTTTGCGTTGGGGTTTGGTGACCTTGCCTGTAATATAAGAAATGACTAAAGTCAGAGTGATGCCACTAACTGGTTCGTAATCTCTGCTTTGACGCCCTCTATTGTGATTTTTTTCTTCTTTTGGACCTTTAAGTGTTGGTCATAATTAGACTGGACAGAAAAACCTCTTTTACAGGGCTGATATCTACTTAATTAAATTTCCTTAAGAATCACCAGCTAACTGAAACATGGAAGAATTAGATTTTTGTCACTTTAAATGAAATATCCATCAAAAGAGATGTTTATTCTAAACATTATCTTTTTAAAAGCAGAAACACATTTTTAACACTTACATAACCTTTACCTCACTTTGTTTCCACTTTCTGGTGACCTGCATAGTTTTGCAGACATATTATCTTTGGATGCCAACTCTCAATATATGTTAAACTAACAACATTACAAATACAATTCTCTAATGAATAAGACAAAACAAGGTTTGCACAGGAAACGCTGGCAAATTGAGTCACTTAGTAACTTATGGAGATGATGAGTTTCATCAGAAAACCGATGATTTGAAAGCAATGTTTTATGTAGCTGCAAAATCAAAAAAATCCTTCTACTTTTTGATATTTGATATCGTTTCACCAGCGCGATTTCTTCTAACTTTTCTTTTGTCATCTCCTCCGCAGCTCAGTCTTTCATGAAGAGTATCTTCAGTCCCATCTTCATGCTGAGCCTCATCACCATGTGTGTTACTCAGCTGCGGCTCATCTTCTATATGGGAGCTATGAACACCATCCTGGAGTCGCTCACAGGCGGAGACCTGAGCACAGGTGTGGGGCATTTCTTCTGTAGCTTTATTCACAATGTTCAAGCAAACAGAGATCTTGTCTTCTGTGCCTGTGTGTGTGTGTGTGTGTGTGTTTTTAACGCCTCTTTAACATCCCTGTCATGCCGGCTACTTGCTGCTGTTGCAGTGGAAAGGATGCAAGTGGGTAAGAAACCTAAGGCCAAACTAACCATCTACATTCACCATCCCTCGCTTAGTTTGTCCTCTTAAGCTGTCTTGTCAAGCGCATGAGTGAAATGTGTCATCACAATGACAAAATAGTCCCATGAGATCATAAAACTTTGTATGCCTGATATTATTATATAATATGTTATGAGCAATACAATATAAAACAATGATATCCAAGTATAATAACAACACTGTCTCTACTATGTCTTTCAGTGAGCATCTACACCTCCATCTTCGGTGTGCTCCAGCTTCTGTGTCTGGTCACCTCTCCTGTAATTGGCTATGTCATGGATTGGAAACTCAAAGATTGTGAGGATGAGAATGATAAGAGCATCAAAAGGTGAGAGGGCACAAACAAAAAAACAAAAGAAAATATAAAGCTGAGAAATGAGTGAAAACATTTTTTTTTTTTTTTTTTTAGAGAGCCTGGTCAGCCTCGACGCCCTGACAAACGAATCCAGAAGATAGTAAATGCCACCAGAGCCTTCATCTTTACCAATCTTCTCCTCGTTGGTTTTGGAGCCACATGCATCATCCCCAACCTACCACTTCAAGTATGTTTGCATGTTAATGTTGCTTTGTTGTTGTTTTTTGTTCACATTGTGTGTATTTTATTTTATTTATTGTAAGTCTTTGTTACTGTTTTTAATGAAGCCACACTGAGTCCAGCTGTGGGGGACTCGAAGCTCCCACCATGTGCTGCTGTAGCACCAAGTGTCCATCTTGCAGTAAGATCACTGCAGAGAGGAGACAGCTTAAGGAAAACAATCACATGGCAATGCAGCCCACGTTATTATTCAGTTGTATAGTTCCACCTACTGGACAAAATAATTATTGCGTGTATTTTTTTTTTTTTATTTCAAATCTGTTTTACCAAAGATGAAAGTTTTTCCAAGCAAGGACAAAGCAGCTGACCTGGCACTTAATGAAAAACAAAATCTGTTTTCTCTCCAGATCCTGTCTTTCATCCTTCACACCATTGTCAGAGGTTTCATCCACTCTGCTGTCGGAGGCCTGTATGCTGCTGTGTACGTATCACATAGTTTAAGACAACACTTCTGCAAATCAGTAGATGTTTGAACTGAGATGAGCTAAAGATGTTTTCATCAATAATCTGCAATTATAATGGCCATAGAAAGATGGTAAATGCTCAGTGACTGGGATGATTTTACTGTAAGAACAGGGGGAACTTGCCAAATGCCTGCAAATAATAGCTGAATAGCTCCACCAGACAGTTTAAATTTCTTTTGATGCCACCAGAAGTGTGTCTACTTGTCTATAAGTACATGCAAACATTTGTTCCACTGTTGTTGTTTTTTCACATTGTTGGACCATTGTTGGCATACAGATCATATAAGAGCACCTACAAGAAAAATATAAATAATTTGTGATAATAAGCCAAATAAGTGACCGAAGATCCTTCAAGATCCTCCACATTATTTTCTAAAACACTTTTAATACACTTTTAAAAAACTGGTAATGAGCAATTTGATTTACTTGGAATGAAAAAGTATAATTGACTTGAGATTCCGAATTTCAAACTACCTCAGATTATGAACTCTTTTAACTTGCCTTCTCACACATGCTGCTTGTCCATTTCAGGTACCCGTCTTCCCAGTTTGGCAGTTTGACAGGCATGCAATCTCTGATTAGCGCCCTGTTCGCCCTGCTCCAGCAACCTCTCTTCATGGCCATGGTGGGACCGCTGGAAGGAGACCCACTATGGGTAAGATCATGCAAAATCTCCGGACATAAGTATATCTGTGTGTAGATCTACTTTTCCATCATATGATTGTTTTCACTTAGGTGAATGTGGGCCTGTTGGTGCTCAGCATGCTGGGATTCTGCCTACCCTGCTACCTTCTGGTCCATAGTCGCCACCTTCAAAGACTCAGAGATGAGCGCGACGAGGATCCCAAGATCTATGTCAAAATGAACAACAGCAGCACACCGGAGGCCTGTGTGTAAAGCCAAAAGGGGTGTTTTTGTTTTTTAAGTGACAAGCTACACTAAAGAAAAGAGCAGTGTGGCATAGCACACTTGCCTGTGTGACTCGTGATAACGTTGATTCACTCAAAGACTGCAGCATCTGCATCTAAGACTGACAAATCTCATATATTCAGCACATAGACAATGCACAGCAGCCATTACATGGCTGATTATATATGTGTAAACACTGTGATACCCAGTTCAACCCACTCTGATGCGTTGTGGAAAAAGCTGACACACACACACACACACACACACACGCCACGCATGAACTCATCCCTTGACTGCACCTTGAAACTTAGATGAAACTGGCCAAATGGAGAAAAAACAAGCTATGGCGGACTCTTCACAGTTCTCTAAATGACTCTTCTTCACTCTTGACATTTCAGCCAAATGGAAATTCTCTCACATATATTTTTCACTTGTCATGTTTATGCAGAAACGGTGTATGTGCATGCACACACACACATACACACTCTCCAGTAGCACCCTTGGCCCTGTCATTTCTAACTCCAAAAACAGCAGCACCAGTAGCAGTTCAGACATAAACCCAAAGTGTGAGAACAGCACACGACACTTGATAAGTTACTCAAAAAAGCACTGCAGTGGGTGTAAAATAATGCAGTGTGATAAAGGAGACACTAGTGTTAGACGCCAGCTGAAGTACTGGTTTTTCTATTTACTTTCAGTATAATCTCAGCTGTGTTCTTGAATCATAATCTGATAATATGATGGAGAAAACGGTTTAGAAGTGGAGGACATGACAAAGATGTTTTTCTATTGGTTGAAGTGGTGTAATTACACACACAAAGTGGGAGGTCTTATTGATTTCAGCAATAATTGGTTCTGAGAGGCTGGGTGGTCGCTGGTCACTGGGTATACTTGCAGTACGTTTTACAAGGTCGGGCTGTAATCCTAAATTATTTAAGGTGCTAGCTGAATCACAGAAATATGTGGTTTGCATTTTGATTTAAGGTGCAGCTGTGGTTGTGTCACTTCAAACCAGCAAATTTCCATCAAATTACGTCAAGAATTCACTTTTTTTTTTGTTACCAAGTTTATTCCAGTGAATCAGTATAATTTCATGTTAGATTTGTTCTTGTTTCTTATCATTTTTATGGTGAATCTGCGGTGTAAGACAAAGCGAATTCACAGCAGCAGCTCGGGGAAACTTGAATACACCTCTTACAGACAGACAAAGGAGATTTTCTTAAAGGCAGCAGAATGATACAAATGCATTCAACCAGCTTTTGAGAAAAAGCCGAGTGTGAGGACACTTAACTAAGAAAATAAAAGAGTCTTTGTCTTTGAAAGAGCAGACTAGAACAGAAGCCTGGAGTGTGAGATGACAGTGCGAGGAGACAATTAACTCCAATGTTTTTAATGTCATACGTTTTGGCTCCTCGGGTTTCTCCGGCCTGGCAGTAATGACAGAGCCACTTCCAAAGATGGCCACTGGCCCCTACAGAGACTCTTTAGGCAATAGGAGGAGTGGATCCAGACAGGGTGCGGTGCACCCAGTCCAGCTTTTCCTGCATATGTCCGCCCATCTGTCCCCAAACATGTTGACATGTTTACTTCTTCAGAGCTGAGAGACAAGCCCCTGCTCCTCTCAAATGATCCCAGTGAATGTCATCAGTGAGATGAGTGGCACATGATGCACTTTACACCTCTGAAACGCATCTCGTTGTTTATTCGACAACAGCCTGCCCCTCAATGTCATATTCACAGTGTGTGGCTTCCTACTGGTAACGCAAACAATGTAGACTCACAGCTTAGGATGTACAGTAAATTCAGAACATAGAAAAGAAAAAAAAAATTTTTATACTCATAAAAAATGTTTTCTTTCTGTGCTTTTATGTGGCTTTTGTGTGCACAGATGGTGGGGCAGATTCTCGTCTCTCAGTTTAAGAAGCTTCATAAGACATATCATTTGCAACACAATCATAATGGACTACATTCACAAGTTTGTCAAAAAAAAAAAAACATAAAAAAAACATTTTGAATTATTTGTGTTGAATTACAAAAAAAGTTCACTTGTAATAACTTGTAACATTTTAGTATAGATTGTTTTTATTCCCATGTTGTCAGTTTGAATGCAAACATTTTGAAAAAGAGCACCTTGTTTGACTAAAAGGAAAAATAAACACTTAATAAATCTCAATAAATACCCAGAGCTAAGTCCAGGAGTCAAATCTGGGCTTTTCTATGATAAACCTACACAGGCAGCATAGAGAAAATCATTTCACTCCGTTTTATCCGAAAACTGCACCATAGTGTGTTTTTAGAAATGAATGAATTAAACTGTAATTGCATTGCATAAATCATCACTTACAAATGGTTTTAGTTCAACATTTGTCATTAATATTTATTGAGGAACCAATTTTGCTTCATGCAGTGTTTTACAGTATGCTTTTGTGTCCTGCAACTAAAATCCGTTTGTCTTGTTGGTAACAGGCAGGCGCAGATACGTCGCCATAAGCAGGGGTAAAAGTGGACTTTGATTCTGCTTCTTACTATTATTTTTTATTTTTTTGCCTGGTCACTCATCCTCTAGTCGTTTTGAGTAGCCATGTATACATATAATTTCATTTTTTACATTTAGTGTGGCGTCTGGGTTTATTGAGTGATGGGTTCATTTCCTGAAAAAGATAACTTAATCAGCACTTTCCTTCACTAGCGTACCTTAAATGACTCATGCGTCCCTCCCTCTGCCATCACCTTCCCCACCTAACCTCCACCAAGATAGGGATGTGTAGTCTAGTTTGCCTTATTAATTGCTATATCAGTCAACTGTTTGTTTCCTGATAATGAATTTCTTATGTTCCTATTGGCTTGCCGTTTTTGTTTTTGTTATGTAACTAGAGGAAGGGGGATTTAAGCTTAAGGGCGGACACCTTGTTTCTGTCACTTGGCTTTGTATTATTATTATTGTTATTTTTTTCAATAGTGTTCCACTTTAGGTTTGCTGTTGTTTATTGAGTTTAAAAAATGCTGATGTTTACAAGAATGTGCATTTCCACGGTCTTATGTAATTGTGTTTCTTTTATCTGTACTCCAGTTTAGCCATTGTTTTTATTTTCAAAACAAGAAAAGAAAGAAAAATACATCAATACCAGAAACAAAATAAATACCTTTGTATAATAAAATTTCTGTCTTATGTGAAAAGCATCGATTTTCAGACGTAGATGATTTTGTAGGGACAGGCGATACCTTTCCCAAACAGCAGGTGTCAGACTCTCACTCCGACAGTTTTCCTAATGGTTCTATGTTCAAATATGGATTTGTTTCATCCACATCCAGTCAGCTTTGTAGTTCTGTGTATAAACTGAGTCACCTCAGAGGAGCAGGTCAAACCAGACGGGATGCTTTTTTCCAGTACTGGATTGACTATGTCGACACATGACGACATCGGTAGTTCAGCTTAAAACATGAATATGTAAAAAACTTTAGACAGATACTAGCCTACAACAGTTAAACTGGTATCACTCATAATACACTTAATCTTTTTATGAAAAAATATGTTTGTTCAATTTTGTTATTTTGATACAAGATAAAACAGACAGAAATTAGAGTTACCATTGTAAAGTACAATCCACATTCGGGGAAGGATATTGAACTATTGTAGTAGTGTACAATATAATAATATAATGCTTATTTTAATGTATTTATTAGAACAACCAAGGAGGAAGGAAACCAGATCACAACTTAGTTTAATTTAATTAAATTAAAAAAAAGAACTGATTAACAAAGCTTTTGTAACCTAGTAAGGATCAGAGACAGCGTGAGCCTGCCAGATTTATTAATACACTTTAGATAAAATGGTTAATTTTAGCCATGTAAGTGGAAGATATTTCTGTTAAACAAGGGCTGGTTATACACAACTGTTCCACATCCATTCTGTAACTTCTAAATTGAGTCCCTCCCCCAGGTTTATGCAAATGTATTGAACTAGTCAGTATCAGGGTCAGAGGTGTGTGTGTCACAGGAGTTTCTTGGTCTCTAATTTGGAAAAAAAGAA
>CM026201.1:4401706-4474206 GCA_014839995.1 Xenentodon cancila
TATACTATACTGAGCTATACTATACTGAACTATACTATACTGAGCTATACTATACTGAGCTATACTATACTGAGCTATACTATACTGAGCTATACTATACTGAGCTATACTATACTGAGCTATACTATACTGAGCTATACTATACTGAGCTATACTATACTGAGCTATACTATACTGAACTATACTATACTGAACTATACTATACTATACTGAACTATACTACACTATACTATACTATACTATACTATACTATACTATACTATACTATACTATACTGATATTCCCACTGTCTTCGCCAGTGTTTAAAGCCTGTTCATTTTATTTGCCAGGAAGCTCACATTCCCTATCAAAGGAAAATCGGATGAAGGAAGTGAAAGTCTCTAAGCTTCTTCTGCTTTCTCTCTGTTTTGCCTTTGCTCTGCAACCACAACGTCTTATCTCAACTTGTCCGGATTTGGGACTTATTCTTGGCATTACTGGGAGTTTGGGAAAGTAAATCAACTGTTCACATATGTTCACATGTAAACAACAACATCCAGCCAGAATAGAAACCCTGATTTAAAACAAAAACAAACAAAAGTGAAAACAGCTTAGTAGAAAATCTCAATACATCTGTAGAGATCTGTATGACCTCAGTTAGTGCAACCTGTTGCTGTTAGGGCGGTGCCCTTTTAAAACTGATGAACGTTTTTGGCGATTACAACAATATATTCAGATATCTAAAAGACGATGAGTGCTTAATTCTTCCTGATCCAGATTTTGCAGCACACTAGTACAGCTGTGATGGTGTGTTGTCCCTTTATCTCTTATGTTTTACTGTCTACATTAATCTTAATTTTCTCTCTCCCTCTCTCTCTCACAGCCGGATTGTCCTGCCCGTCTCAGTGGAGGAGGTACCGATTCATTTTTTTACTTTAATCTCATCAGAAAGTGCATGTGCATTCACTGACATCTATAGTGTACATGCTCCACAGTTAGATTCCAGTCACTTTGTCAGCAGGGTTTTTGTTAAAACCAAGAGTATTAAACACTTCTTGTTTTTCAGAAACTGCATTTTTCTCCCCAAAGTCTTTTGTAGTTTCAGCTCATGTTCCAGAATAATTAATTATCACTTCCACTGCTTGTGAAGATTCCACATTTTTCTGTAAATATGGTCCTTTTCTCATGTTAATAAACATGTCAACAGTTGGTGCTGCTCTTCAGGTATCTTCTTCAGTTATCCTCATTGTGATGCTGTTAGAAATAGTCCGTGCTGCTGATCGATAAAGTTTAGTCGCCTCAGCGTGTCTGAATTGTCTTGGTTTCAGAGTTGATGAGAGGAAAAGCACCGAATGCATGTGGGATTGTGCACATACCAACATGGCTTGTGTACAGACACCCGGTGGTCTGTAGTCCCCCACTCTTAACCCGGATGACCCTGGATGCTGAAACACTTGCATGCATCATTATGTCATATTTAGAACCTTTCCTTCACATGTTTTCATGCAGAAGGTCCCAACTTCAACCTTTTCATAACCCTCCCTCGGTCTCTTCACTGCTGGTGCATCTTGACCCCGTCTTTTGTCACTGCCAACCCATGGCATGTTGTAATCCAAGTGTCACATGCAACACTGAACACTTTGTGTTCCTGTTGCTCCGCACTGAGCAGGAACAAACATTTAACTAAACCATATAATCACAGTTTGCTGTACAACCAGCTTTTCTTCTGATCCCTCTAAATGTGAGAGGCTGGATGAGGAATGCTCAAACGAGAAGTTGGGCAATGGCGTGGGGTGTTTTACATCGTCTTGAGCTGGATCAAGTGTGAATGAGGTGCCTTACCTCCTACCTCTCATCTCCATAATCTGAATAACCCAAATGCTCTGTCATAGGCGCGGCTTCAGCTGTAAGAGTTTGTGGGTTTGGAGTGAGTAGATTAGATTTGATGCGGAACAAGTGTACTTCACTGCTGCATCTCTATAACGATGAAGGACTGATTACAAAGATAAAATGCACAAAGAAAACATTATATGCCAACACCTCCGGACTTTCCCTCCTCTGAGAGCCAGTAGCTGTTCTCCCATAATACAGTTTGATTGTATCTTGGATTACTTTCACGAAATAGGAGATGGATATTATTACAGCCCTTATAATTCAAATGTAGTCACAGAGGTATTGATTCTGATGACGTTTAGTTTGTTTTCCAATAAATCATTGTACTCCATATATGAACCTGTGTATGAATGTTTTATTCAACACTAAATGAAAAGATGTTTGGTGATTTGAGCAGTTTTAATGAGTGACTTGAGTCATAGTGACAGTTACTTTGGGTGGCTGAGTGCAGCGGTTTTTTTTAATCCAGATATTCTTGTTCTTACATTGAAGTGACTTTCACTCACTCATTGTGCACACCTCGTTTTGTCAATGTTGAGATGTGATCCAGCAGGTTCACGTCTTCTGCATGTGGTTATTCTGATAGGCTGAGACCTCTGCCTGAACATGTTGTTGGTGTTGTCCCGTACTGATTGTTGGTTGAAGCTGAATGTCCTGTTCTTTTCTGTAAGCTGCCTTGTATATGTCTGACTGTCTTCGATAATGATAAGACACACTGGTTGTACAGGACAAGTCACATTCCTGACTTCCTACTCACAGAGGCAGAGCTAAGCATCTGCTGCCACTAAGATTTTCTACCCGCCTGTAACACTGCTCTCTCTGTGCTCGTTTGTTTCTTTTTATGATCCTCTTCAACTATGGCTCAGATGCACACCTACCTAATAATAACACAAAAGAGAAGTTGACAGGTCCAGCAGTTGCCTCAATAAGCCAAATCTTTCAGTGTTGCGTTAAACACCCTTTGGGTGAATGTTAAAATATTCATCTTTTTTGTTTTCTTTTGGCGGTGCTCAGTAAGAGCATGTTGAACTGACAAAGCGGTCAACACCCATGAACGGTGTCACTTTTTGTGGCACTGCAATAATTCAGTCCAGCTCAATGGGTCACGGAGAGAGGAAGAAGAACAGAAAGAAGGGGGAAGCCTTAATCTGCTGAAGTCTTAGTCTGGGAAATACAGGAAAGCAGGTCACTTATGGCCATGGTCAGGTCATGTTTGGTTTTGAATCACACAATTTAAAAGATTGAAATAATATTTTTTTAAATTCCCAAAGTTATGTTTTTAAAGTTTAAATTACTTAGGAATATGATTAAATAAATAAATAAATCAAGAAAAAGGAAAAAAAGAAGATCATGATAAAATTACATTGCATCTGAGTATTTTGTTTGATACTTGAAAACAACTAAAGTGATGATGTCACATGTGACATCAGCAGGTAACACAGGTGAAATTTAAACTATAAAATCGATGGATATTTAAATCCAACACTTCAACATCTGGGGTGTAGAGGTGTTCCTTCACTTTGACTTGTCTGGGATTACATTTTCTGTTACTAACAAGCACTCCTACCCCACTTTTGTCGGTAGTCTGAAGACTTGTCCACATGTATTGTCCAGAATCCAGCACCTGCTCCCGCAGCGACATCTTAAAAACACAGCAGTCCTGCTGTCTCTAGCAGCAATAGATGCTCATCTTTCCCACCTCTCAGGGAAGGCAGTGAGATAGTGGGTTCATGGACAGCTGAGCGGTAGAAACTGTTCCTCAGTCTGAGAGTTCAATATTTCAGACCCTGCAGCACCAATGTGAAAACATGATGAAATGGGTGAGTGTTATTTGATAACAGTATGATCTGTAGATGTATTTGGGGGGGAAAGGGGGAGACCAAGTCTTTTTTTTCTTTTTCTTTTTTTTTTTTTTTTCCTTGCTGTCTCAACCACCCCCCGGAAAGCTGCCCTGTCTGCCTCTGAGCAGTTCTCAAACCATGCCCTTTCTCTCATGTTCGACATTCAACATTCTTGACCTCTCCTCTGCATTTAACATCTTTCATTACGCTGGTTTTTAGAGAGCTCAGTCTGCTTCTCCTACATGTAAACAGCTTTTCATGGCTACTCAAAATTACAAGTGTAAAAATGCACCAGACGTGATTTGGGTAGCAGTCATGGCAGGATGCCTCAATGACCCAATCCCTGGACCAAAACTCTGCCAATAAGAACATGGAACGTCCCTCCAACCATCGCTGTGGGGGAAGGAGCTGGACCTTGTGCGGGAGGTTGAGAGGTACCAGCTAGAGAGGTACAGAGAGCTTGGGCTCTAGAACCCAGCTCCTGGAGAGGGGCTAGACCCTCCACTACTCTGGACTTGCCCAGGGTGAGCGGTGACAAGCTGGTGTGACTTGCTTATAGCTCCCCAGCTCAGCCTCCATGTGTTGGAGTTCACCCGGTGAACGAGAGGGGTGGTTCCTTGCGCCTTCGGGTCGGGGAAAGGCCTCTTTCTGTTGTTTGTGCCTACGGGCTGAACAGCAGTGCAGAGTACCTGACCTTCTTGGAGTCCCTGGGAGGGGTACTTTGTAGTACACAGATTCAGAAAAACATCCATTCAGAAAAAACATTCTCTCTGAGCCACAGTGTAAACTAACAGTAGAAAGATTTAAAAAAATACAAAGGATACATACAAAACATACATACAAAAATATAAAGGATAAAAATAAAAGTACAGCCCTCTCCTTTGGTTTCTCTGGTCCATGTTCAGTGATTGACAGGTACTCATCAGCCACATTATTGGCTCACATTTTAAAAACGTTATTTTTTCTTGTTTCTGGATTTAAGAGTTTGTGTTTGTGAAAATCATGAGATGTGCTCTTCCTTTCAAAATGTAAACATTTGTTAAAAATGCAGATTTATTTGTTGACATGTAGAAGATTATTGTTTTCCTTGTCTTTTCTAGTCATTTTTATCAGTTTTCTTGGGATAGCGATTGTGGCAATAGTTTTACAAACGAGGGGCCCCCAAACAGCATCTTGCCTGGGGCCCCCAAAAAGATAGAAACAACACTGGCTTGATGCATGCGGATAATTTTACCTTCTGAAACAGCCTGACATCTTTTTTCACGACCACGGGATGTGTCTTCCACTATGGCTGTTTAAGAAACGAGAAGCTACTCACTGCATCAATTGGGGTTAAATAAGACTGCTAATGTGGCTTCACACCTAACAATGCGATTCGCTGTGTTTTCTATTTGGTGCCACATTGTTTCTTGTGATGTGTTTAAAATGAGTTCTAGTGTAAGGTTTTTCCACTGTAAGTGGGTTTTTATTCAGTAAAAAAGTCCTGCTATGACAAAGATCTGAAGAATCATAAGTACCAGGGTCCTACCACACTACTTTTGTTTAGTCTGTGAAAAAAAACGTATCAAGATAAGGAATCCATTAGTTTTCTGTCCTGGTAAGGAGCACCGTTTGTACACGTGACAAATACAGATATATACACACAGTTGACAAGTTGTTTTTTTTTTTTTTTTTAAGAAGAGTTTGAGCTCTGAAAAGACATGTCTGAAAAAGCAATATTGATGATTGTTCCTCTGCTGTTTCCAGTATCAAGTGGGCCAGCTGTATACGGTCGCAGAAGCTAGTAAGAGTGAAACGGGTGGAGGAGATGGCGTGGAGGTGCTTGTCAACGAGCCATACGAGAAGGATGGAGAGAAGGGACAGTACACCCACAAGGTCTACCACCTGCAGACGTAAGTGGCTTCCAGAGGCTGACTTCTGGTTTTGCAAGGTTGTAGGATCAGAATCGCCTCCCTCTGGTCCTAATGTGCTGCCTCTCTCCATTAGTAATTTAAAACAATGTGAAAATACCTTCAATAAACAGTCTCTGGAATGCACCTGCCAAAAACCTGCCTTTGTCGTTAGTGGTCAACAGCTGAAAGTGAAAGTTTATCTGAGCTAAACTTTTACATGGAAAAACCCAAGCAGAAAAAAATGAGTTTATGTTTTGTGTTTTGTGAGAAGCATTTCTGAGTTTTTATGTCAATAACTGTTTGCGTCTTTTTAGCAAAGTACCAAATTTTGTCCGTGTGCTGGCTCCAAAAGGCTCTCTGGAGGTACATGAGAAGGCCTGGAATGCATATCCTTATTGTCGAACCAGTGAGTCCTACTGCATATAATCACACATTGTGGGGGGGGCTGATGGTCAGTAATTCAGTCTGCATACAGGTTAGCGATCCATTCAGTAGGGCTGCAGCAAATAATCAACGTAACTGACAAAACTAGATGAAAAATGCCACTGAATTTATTAATTAGCTTCTTACATCATCATACCTCTGTTTCATGATGTGTATCTGGAACGTAGGACACTTAAGGTCATTTCACCACAATTGTAAAACCTAATAGTTAAATAAAATGTTTTAACTTACTGTGCAATTCATAATAAGAGTAGCTGATTAATGATTTCAAACTTAATAATTTGTTTTAATCAACAATAGCCGTTAGTTTCAGCTTTACCATTCAGGGGCTCTTGCTCCCATTGCTGAGTAAGGATGAATGCAGCTACACCTTTTTACTGTTGAATTTTACACATGAACTATTGATGCTTCACATCTGTAGATTATCTAAAGGTCTCTTTATTCTTCCCTTTCTGATACACCGTCTTTCCCGTCCCGTCGCTCTTCTGATCCAGTCCTTACAGTAAGTGTGCTTACATTTCAGTGTCCACATGAAATTTGTACATTTGTGTTAAAAACTTTTATTATTGAAGTCTGTTTTTAATTCAAGTCCATTGGTAGTAGAATTAAGTAACTGAATGTAAAATAATATAAAGAGAATGAAAGATAATAGTTCTCATGTTAGATGAAATGCAACACTATAGTACTATACTATACGAGACTGTAAACTACTATTATAGTTTACAGTCTCGTCAAATGAGAGAAAAAAAAAACCAGTATAGAATTCACAGTTCATACTGAATAAGTGTATAAGGAACAATAAAATATGACTGTTGACCTGTGATTTGAATCTTCCGTCATTACAGAACACTTACATGAAGGACAAGTTCATGATTAAGATTGAGACATGGCACAAGCCTGATATCGGAGACCAAGACAATGTAAGTCATGATGTTTTCTAAAGTACTAACCGTATTACTGTAGCACATTGATTACAGCTATAGTGACAGATAAAAGTGAAGAACTGGACATGCTGTTGGGAAAAGGAGTTGTTATCCTGTTTAACTGCTGTTTTCACCGAGATTAATGCAGGTAACTGAATAAAGTGTAATGATGCTTTTGGAGAGGAATTTAGTTTAAAACTGGATAATAAACTTACTTCATAAAGATTAAGTAGCACATGCAGTATGTTTTGCATAATTAGTTTGTTTAAATTCCATACAGGTTTCAGGCAGACTTACTTTTCCTTTTTAAATGGCAACGTCTGTTTGCTGGTTGGTTTGTCCAAAGCTCAGCCAAAGCTCAAAAACACAGAGAAACTGTTGACATTTATAAACAATTTTATCAAGACACCGGTGATTGCCTGATGATTAATATTGTCTTTTAACCGAAAGTAACATACCCCCACAACTATTGAATAGAATAATGTAAAATGTTTTAGAAATATTAATTAAATACCAATTAAATTGTTGTTGAATCCAAACCATCATCAGGCCAAAGAGTTTTTTGTTTTTTTTTTAAACCTGAAGAGTCAGTATCTACAAAACTGAGCTTGCCATTGATCTCTGCTGATAATAGCTTGTGCACAAGTTTACTAAGTTGCTGATATTGAGCCTAAAATCTGCATGTTTGGGTTTTAAATGTGACGACACTGACTGCTGCTGCTCAAAATCACATACAAGCCACTTCAGTGCTAAATTACTAGATTAACTAAAGCATGAAGACATCTCTCCATCTGGGAACTTCAGTAGATGTAGAGGAATGGTGAATGAACTAGAAATATAATCAGCCGTGATTCTTAGTAGAATAATAGTAGCTATTGGGTAGTGTATATAGCAATAAAAGAAACCTAGAAAGAATCTGCATTACTGAAACTCAAGAGAACCTAGCTGGGTATATACATACACAAAATGACTATACTAGTCTGCTCTTTTCATTACATAAGGCATAACATTTCCAGAATTTTGAGCTCTAATGATTTGTAAGTTATTGCATTCTGCCCATTCTGCAGTCTGACCATCACTTATCCAGGCTGGACCCTATTTGATTTACTGTTTGTGTTGTTCTCTCAGATGTAATTCGCTTAGGAAAAAAGCATCTACTTATTGACAGTAGTAGTAGTAGTAGTAGTAGTAGTAGTAGTATTAGTAGTAGAAACTAGTCTGACTTTTTTTTTTTTTTTTTTTTTAATCCCTGTATGCAGGTACATGGACTTGACAAAAGCACATGGGAAACAGTTGAGGTCATTGATATTGACATCGCTGACAAAAGCTGCATCAGTGCAAAGGTAAGAGAAAAGCATGAGTACAATAGAAACAAGCTCTGGTACTAGGTCAGTATTTTTGTTTCATTTATTTATTTATTGTTCCAGATAGCATATAATTGGATCAGTAATTCAAACTCCCTAGTCAGTGTTTATGGATGGGTGATGGAGTGATTGACTGAATGACTGGGATTTTGTTGCCAAATAATGCTCATTATTGTTAACCATCGTTGAATGTCGTCTGTAGTATTTCAGATTTCAGAATTGAATAGTTGTGTGATATTTCTTCTATTGTTGGGCACTCATGAAAACCGTCAGCTACTGTTGATGAGCAACAGTTTACAATGTGCAGCCATCATACAACGGTGCATTACAGCAAAGATACAACTGTCTAGTTAGGTTTTCACACAGTCCCAATTAAAAACAACAAAGTCCCTTTAACTAGTTTCATACTTGCCATTGTATATCACTGTAAAAGCCACATTAGAGGTTGTATATTTATAAAGAAATTCTTCTGTAACTGGGTATCTGAAGTGTCTACAAATGCAAAAAGCCCCAAATATCACAGATATTACACGACCCTGTTCTGTATTCAGGGATGCCTTCTACTGTTTATGCACTGAGAGGTTAAGACTTACATGGTACTATTAAATCACAAATGCAGATCAGACTAGAATCATCCAGCTTCCGTTAAGACAGGATTAAAAGGAATGCTTTTGTGTCTATGGCGCTTTTACCAAAGCATGCAAGAAACATTTTACAAAGACCATGGGATTTTCTTTCTCCCAACTTTTGAAAAATGACAGCAATATGTTTCTTTTAACTCTATAGGACTACAAACCAGATCAGGATCCAGCCATCTTTAAGTCAGAGAAGACGGGTAGAGGGCCTCTGGGACCAAACTGGAAGGTACCATTCATCCTTTTGCTCTTTTTCATGACTCGTTCATTAAAAAAAGATGTTTTCACCTTTTTATTTCTCTGTACACCTGTGATTCTGCAGAAGGAACTTGCCAACAACCCCAACTGTCCACACATGTGTGCCTATAAACTAGTCACTGTTGAATTCAAGTGGCTGGGACTTCAGAGCAAGATGGAAAACCTTATTCATAAGGTATACAGGAAATGTTTTCTTGGTTTGCATTTTTGGATGGCATATGATTTTTTATTTTTTTTTGTATTTATCACCCATGGTTAGCTAAAATATGAATTTTTGCACAAAGCAAAAGGTGTGTGGGTTGACCTCACTGTCTTTGTCCCACCCCAATATGTCCAGGTGGAGAAGCGTTTGTTTACCCACTTCCACAGACAGCTGTTCTGCTGGATCGACAAATGGATCGATCTCACAATGAATGACATACGGCAAATGGAGGAGGATACGCGGAAAGAGCTGGATGAGGTAACTAATGACACTTACCGTATCACTGCTGCAGGTTGAAGCGATGATGACCTTAGTTCATGTATTTTCTTGCATTCCAACAGCAGCAATATTTGACCCACTATGACAACAAATCATTTCCTAGTTAGTTTTGTACCTCTGCATGTCTCAGTTATCGCTTTTTCCATGTTATAGATGAGGAAGAATGATCAAGTTAAAGGGATGTCAGCCGATGAGTGATGGGAAGTGCCTCAGTGAGTATAAATTATTATTTATTGAGATTAACTGTTTGTTTGTTTTTTTTTTTCATTTGAGTAGATCATTCCTTTTTCATCCGTCTACCTTCTCAGATCTCTTTGAAACGGGACAATTTGACGTCAGCCAGGTCAGTCTATACTCACAGGACCTGGCTGGAACCACAACTGTTTCTAAGGCATCAAGAATACAATCAATCAAGAATACAACCCCTGAATCCTAATAAAGAGTTTGCTCTTAATAAGAGCTCAGTATTGTGAAGCATTTGTGCATATTTATGTTCCACATTTGAGTATGACTTTAAATGTTGTGACAGAGGCAAGTTGAGGGATCAGTCTTTTCTTAGGATGAAATATTCTTGAGTATATTTGTCTGAGCTTAAATGTTGAAACACTAGAACAAAGGTTAGGGTAGTTAGGTTAAAGCAAATCTACTTATTTTGTTTTGAGTATTGTTCGAATTTATTGGGTTCGTTTATCCTTTGTGTGTGTGTGTGTGTGTGTGTGTGTGTGTGTGTGTGTGTGTGTGTGTGTGTGGATTTATCCAACTCACTCATTTATCCAACTCACTCTGAGATATATATATATATATATATATATATATATATCTCAGAGTGAGTTGGATAAATAGTCCAAGGTAAGACAACCGAGTTAAGGCTAAGATTTATTAATTATTATAAATAATAAGACATTTGGGACAGATGTAAAAATTACTTGCAAATAAATAATCTCTTTCTCAATGGCTGTTAAAATGTTTGATCATTGTAAGTCTTGTCCTGTATTAAATGAATTTATCTGCCTTTTAATTACACTGGTTGTGATTCTGCATCATATTAGAAGCATCTACCATATAAAGCACCTCCATGACATGAAGAACAATATAGATCAAAAAATAAACGTGAAAAAGTTGAACATCAAGTAGGCTAAAACATATTTTAGACAGGTGGCTTAATTGTAACAGATGGCTGTATTCACATTTAAAATCTCAGGTAAATGGAAAAATGATTCAACCTGCAAAATATTAGAGCATCCACTTACACTGATAAATGCAGGGAACTTAATTATTTTGAGCAATTAATGTTAATGTTTTAAATTATGTAAATTAGCCTACTTGATGACTTTGCAGCTACTGGGAAAAGAGTACAAAATCTCGCAGGCGAGTTAGTCGGGGGGGTTCATTTAATTGCAGGTCAGGTCTATTGTAAACATAACAAACGCAGGGTGGCGGGTTGTTGGTGACAAGACGATGACAAGGATGTCCGAGAACTCCTAGTCCTCAGAGCCGTGGACGTCATAAATCAACATATTACATAACTATAATCTGCAGCTGGCTACAAAAATGACAGACCGAGGCTTTGCAAGTCAAGTCAAGCCATGAAATTTCTTGGTTCCTAAATATTCCAGTCAACTGTCAGCTGTATTTTAAGAACCGAAAGTGCTTGGGAACGACAGCAACTCAGCCACAAAGTGGTAGACCACGAAAACTGACAGAGCAGGTTCAGAGGATGCTGAGGTGCATAGTGTAAAGTCGATCCCTACAGACCTCCAAACTTCATGTGGCCTTCAGATTAGCTCAAGAAAAGTGTTCAGAGAGCGTCATGAATGGGTTTCCATGTCCGAGCAGCTGCATCCAAGATAAACATCACCAAGTGCAATGCAAAGCGTTGGATGCAGAGGTGTAAACCACACCGCCACTGGACTCTAAAGCAGTGGAGACGCGTTCTCTGGAGTTACGAATTGCACTTCTCCATCTGGGAATCTGTTGGATGAGTCTGAGTTTAGCGGTTGCCAGGACAACGGTACTTGTCTGACTGCATTGTGCCAAGTGTAAAGTTTGGTGGAGGGGGGATTATGGTGTGGGGTTGTTTTCAGGAGATGGGCTTGGTCCCTTAGTTCCAGTAAAGGAACTCTGAATGCTTCACCAAGACATTTGTGACAATTCCAGCTCCCAACTTTGTGGGAACAGTTTGGAGCTGGTCCCTTCCTCTTCCAACATGACTGTGCACCAGTGTACAAAGCAGGTCCATAAAGACCTGGACGACAGAGTCTGGTGTAGATGAACTTGACTGGCCCGGACAGAGTCCTGACCTCAACCCGACAAAACACCTTTGGGATGAATTAGAGCGGAGACTGAGAGCCAGACCTTCTTGTCCAACATCAGTGTGACCTCACAAATGTGCTTCTGGAAGAATGGTCAAATATTCCCATCAACACACTCCTTAACCTTGTGAACAGCCTTCCTAGAAGATTTTAAGCTGTTATAGCTGCAAAGGGTGGACCAATGTCATCTTTAACCCTATGGAATAGGAATGGGAGGTCACTTAAGTTCATATGACAGTCAAGGCAGGTGAGCAAATACGTTTGGACATAAAGTGTGTATGTGGCTTTTAGCTTTTGCCAAACTAGGTATTAAACATTAAAATTTATGCAGACAAAGAGGGGGTGGTGGTGATGGGGGTTCTAAAATTAAGAGCTTTGAATGAAGATATTTGGGTTCAATCAACAGAAGGAGACTGCTGGTCATATGTGTCCAACACAATTTGGGAGAACTCGCTTCCAAATCCTGTTATCAGCATGGACGTGCAACTCGCTCCATCGTTGTTGATGTTGGTGACGCCAGCGAGGCTGACCACGCAGACAACGGGCCACTCCCGAGAAGTCTTCTCTTGCCTCAGGCCTTCAGGCGCCGGGTGGCATTCACGTTACCTAAAAAGCATAAAAACAAAAAAATTAAGAGGTTTGTTTATCTATTTAATGAATTACGAATTTAAGGTGTTTGTTTAAATTTACTATCCCATAATTTTGGTAATAATTCAGCTTTCTATTGATAGATAATATAGTCTTTATAAAAAATAAATGCAAAAAGGGTGATTTTACATTTAATAAACAGTCAAAATGGAAACGCATTTCTTGCGATTTTATTTTGAAGTCCAACAACCTGTCTTCCGGATTAGGGGCGGTACGTCAACAGAGGATACTGTACTCTTGGAAGATCGGGCTAATGGACTACTGTCCCTCTTTGTGAGTGCACAACACGTCAAAGGACAAGTACTGTCAGGGAATACCAGGTATTACACTCCTGAATAGCGCCAGTTGTACTCGCATATTTCATTGTCAAATTCTTAATGAAAATACGGTTTGGTTTAGCTCGCTGGCGTTGCGTATCACTAAAGATAATGTACCGTTGGCCAGTCTGAGGTAGAATATAAATGTAAATATGTAAATATAAATGTAAATGTAAATATTTAAATGTACACGTCACAAGCTTGTTAATGGCCGAGTTTTTCAGACGCCACGGGTGATAATGTGAGGTTCCCTTGTAGTTAACCGAAGTTAGTCTTGTTGCAATCCCGGGGACAAGTGCTCGACTCCGGCATGTGTTTCTAACAGGTGTCGGGATGATGGACGAAGTCGAGGAGCCGCCAGAAAGCCAGCCGCGAGAATCCGGCTCGGAGAGGAGACACTGCGATGGAGAAAAGTTCAGGTGGGATCGGTGGACACTCCCCTGCCAGCACTGCTGTTTCTGTACAGTTGTAAAGCCGGAGTACACAGGAACTCCTTCAGCACATTCAACACACCGGACAAAAGTGTCAGTCACACACCACGGTGAAGTTAGTTTTCTGTTGGATATTCGACTGACATTCATTATGAGCCAAAACGGTCGCTTCAGGGACCATCAGCAATTTACACACTGCATGAGATGATGCACATTTTATTTTCAATATCCTTCATACTATCTGTCAGATTCACTTAAACACTAAACCGAATTGCTGTACTAAAGCAGTTGAATAAACACATTTATTTATATCATATTAAAGGACTGTTTGTTTTATTTGTTAAAATTTTAAGAGAAAAAAAAATAATTTCGATTTCCTGAGGTTTTCTTTTCCAAAATCCTTAACAAAACGTGATCTCAGGACTCCAAATTTATCCTGATTTGTGGCATTCAAATACCAACTTGCATTTATAGATGTTATGTATTTTTAGTTTTATTAAGAACTGGTAATTAAGCAAGAGGTAAAGGGCGATATTTACTGGAAGGGGCTTACTTGTGGTTGGTGCACATTTTATTGCATAACATACTTTACAATGATGGAAACTGGTGCATTTTGTCTCACTACATCGTTCCACTTGCTGTATAATTTTTGTGAAATTTTAGCATCTTATGTACCCTTATAATTGGTATCACTTGAATCCATATGAATTTAGTTTAGTACATCTTACAATTCATGTAAACCATAGATCTCTCTTCAAGGGCACCATGTGGTGTTGGTCTTGCTCTAAACAGCTCAGGATTGACTCGTTTAGAAGTGGATATTATTTTCAGGTCTCGCGTAAAAGACACTCTGAAAGACCGGCCTTACATTAGCTATTCTGCATTCGTTTGTTGTTGTTTTTTAATGATGGTTTAGATTTTCAGTCATCCAGGTCATGATTATCCACAATTGTCATGAAAAGAAAACTTTATATCTTTTCCGTACCTTGTCCTTAATGTCTCACCCTTCCTCTTCCAGCCGAATACATTCATCATTTCACTCAAAGGTTTGCATTTAATAGTTTCCTAACCCTGCTGTTGTGCCTGGTACTCAGATAATTATCTGAAAAGCCAGTTGTTCCTGTCCTTCAGGGTGGAACGTGTTCCAGGTTACAGTGCAGCGTTTTGCCGTCTACGAGTCTTTCTGTCAGCTGGATTAGGTTTCCCAACTATACACAACTAATGCGGATTTGTAGTTAAAAAAACAGGCAGCATTGCTTAGTGGCTGGCTAGGGGTTACAGTTGTTTGAGCAGTTTCTCATTTTTAAATAGGTCTATTGTATTGTTAAGACATTTTTCAATAGATTAGAAACAGTTTTGAACAAACGGGGGCAAATGAACCAATTCCGTAATGACCTGTGCAGCAGCCAGATCATCCAGCCTCGGCTTTACTCACTTCACTCACTGGTTTGCTGCTACACTGGAAACAATTGGTTCTCCTTTTATTCTTTTTTCAGATTTTACATGTATATCTTTTATTTTGGTATACTTTGAGCAATCTTTTTTTTTAATGAAATACTTTTTCCCCTATACTCCTGGGCTTTAAGAAAGACAGCTGACCGTGCTAGACTTCCTAACTTGAGCTGAAATGGATGAAATTAGTCGGCTGTTAGGCACCATAGGACGCGTTCGCAGCAACACCCTTAGCTCGGATGCCACACAGTCAACAGGGAGCAGGCTGGCGTTGCGACATCGGCTCAGCCAGCTGATGACCTGTGTGGATGACTTGGACCCCAAAAATGAGCTCCACGATAAAATAGTCAAAACCCTGGACAGTGCTTTTCTAGCCTGCGCTAAGAGAGCCAACAAACCAAAAAAGGACAGCTTCAGGTGAAGAACGATGCAGCCTGTCCGTTAATTTTTCTGCTGAATCTTGATGTAGTTATGGCAGATTTATAATGTTACTCTGATTCTTTCTTGTATTTTTCTCCTCTGGTTCCAGTGACTTTTCCTGTCACTGGACAGACACTCTTTGTTCTTGCTAAGTGAGACCTTCCAGCACATTATTGATATATGTGCATTTTTTTAATATGTTTTTTATTGTATCTTTATAACACAAGTGTTAAACTGTCATAGATAGTTTGGTTCATTGTAGCCGGTGTGCTGATAACTTGTCATTGTCCTGCCTACAGGCTCCACATGGTGACGTGGAATGTTGCCACTGCTGATCCTCCAGATGATTTGACCTTACTTCTCCACCTGAATTCACCAAAAAGCGCAGACCTCTATGTCATTGGGTATCTGTGATTTTTGGCATCAGTTATTTGTTTAGATCACTCGATACAAAGCAGACTAACCGTCAAAGCTGCATGTATGTTTAGTCTGCAGGAGGTGTACTCAGGGCCAATGAGGTTTGTGTCAGACATGGTATTCGATGACCCATGGACAAACGTGTTTATGTCTATCTTTGCACCACGGAAATATGTCAAGGTAAAATTTGTCTCACTCACATGCACTCACAACTCAGCTGACAGTTACTTTTCTAGGTTAACTATGACAGATAAAGCTTTATGCTTTATGCTTTAGGTTTTATACATTTCAGATATGAAGGTGCGACTTCTTGTGATTCTTGTCATGTGGTTGTGTTTAGGTGTCATCAGTGAGAATGCAGGGTCTGCTGCTGCTCTTTTTCTCCAAAGTGAAGCACATCCCGTTCATCAGAGACATCCAGGCCACATACACGCGCACCGGTGTTTTTGGTTACTGGGTACGTAACACGATAAAACACTGTTGGACATGATTTGTTGATTTGAACAACAAAAACCAAAATGTTTTGTTTCAGTGTTTTGAAACTGTTCAAGTAAATAATTAAAAAGATGCTTATAGAATAAATAATTATAATGTATATGGCACCTTATCTTTTGTGTTAGCACAGCAGATAATGTGATGAAGGGATAACAGACAGCACTGATGTCCACAGCATGTCGTTATGACTTTCTTAACCATTATGAAAATATGACTACGAAAAAAAAACTGTTAACATAATAAGTCCTCAGACGTCTCAGCATTTCACTGCAGAGTTTGAGAAATTTCCAGTAAAATATGTGACCATGTGACCATACTTTTAAGCTTTTTTGTTTAGTCTTAACAGTTAATATTTAAAGGCTATGTTGTAATGTAACTCACCTTTGACACATTTGCATAAGTAAAACAGCACACTATAGATCTATTTTTTTAATTATTATTTTGGCACATCTAATTTTGTTTGTGTTTGATAGTGTAGTTATATACACTTCCAGTTAAAAGTTTGAACACACTTTTTTTTCATTTGAATGGGAAAGTGCATCCAGAACGTCTATCCCTGTTCACTTGAAGACTTTTATATGAGGGATCCTTGTCCAAAGAGCTATGGCCAGTAACCGAACCATGAAATGTATGGTACTGGGCTAAGAGTGGTTTATCAAATGAAAAAAAAACAACAAAAATGATTAAATATGTAGCAAAAATAGTCCCATGCTTTCCAGTTTCTGCACTCAATCTTGTATAAAATTACGTAATGTATAAAATTGGCACACTGCCCTTATAATTTAAGAGTGGAATCAAATGAAACCAAATCATTCTAAGTGTGTGACATTTATAAACCACAAAAGCAGAAGTACTAAAGGTGCATTTATAAAGTTGAGATGCTGAACTAAATGAGATATGCATGTGATTATCCTCCTGTTTGTCTCTCAGGGTAATAAAGGCGGTGTGTCCATCCGTTTCTCTTTCTATGGCCACATGCTCTGCTTCCTCAACTGCCACTTGGCTGCTCATATGAACTATGTCACAGAGAGAGTCGATGAATTTAAGTACATCATGGACATGCAGACATTTGATTGTAAGAAGGCTCCAAGAATAATTGACCACAGGTGAGGGAAATAAATAATTATCATGACGCAAACTCAAACCAAATCCTAAAGGACTCGGTGAAACTTAATTCATGTCATTGCCCCTGCACACTGTCAGTAGCAAATCTATTTTATTAAATTCTTAGAACCCTTTAATTTCTTGTTTTGTCAACTCCTTTCTTTTTCTCTTCCTCTGTCCTCCTCTGTCACTGTGTCCAGGCTAGTGTTCTGGTTTGGAGATCTTAATTTCCGTATACAGGACCATGGCATGCACTTTGTCCGCTCCTGTATCAACAACCAAACCTACAACCTGCTGTGGAAGAATGACCAGGTCTGACCCGTTAAGTCTTACGGATGCTGAACATGTAGAAACCATGGAGTCAGATGCATAAATGTGTACACACCTTTTCCTGGGTATATACTAGTGTTTACTGAAGAAGAATTTACACAAACTTGTCAGACTAAGTGTACACACTTTTATAGCTATTTAAGCCTGATGTGTAACAGAGGTGACAAAAGTTAACATAAAATAGGCATTTCACTAGATTAGTATGACACTGTATCTTTAATTGATTTTTGATTTTTGGTTTATAAATCCGGTGAAAAGAAAACCTTGTGTGTACCCACAGTTATGATGATAAAACTGGAGTTCTGCATCTGGCCCCTGTTGTCTTGTGTAACACATGATTGGTCTGTCTGGCCCGAGTAAGATGTTTGAAGCAATGCTGTTGGTGGTTTCAGTTGATCATGATGAAGAAAAAAGAGCAGTGGCTGCAGGAGTTTGAGGAAGGACCGCTGGACTTTCAGCCCACATTCAAGTTTGACTTGAACTCCGATACTTACGATAGCAGGTAATTATTGACAACTATTATATAAAAGATCATAACAATAATCAGAATTAGGCTTTTAAATCTCATTTATGAATAATTTTAAATATTACCGTCACCTTTTTTTTTTTTTTTTTTTTTTTTAATTTTACAGGCTCTATGGAACATGGTATCACTTTAAGTAAGGTTTTAAAATACAAGTTGCTCATAATATATGTGCTCATGCTTCATCAATCTAAGTGCACGTTTATATGTTTGAACTTGTGGTTCTTAACCAGCTGGTAAAAGTAGCTTCTTTCTATGATCCTTGCTATACTGGAACAAGGAAAATTAAATGTTTAGTTGAGCTATAATCTTAGCTTGACTTACCGGAACATGCATTAATGTACTGACTGCTTAATATCTTTCCACTGCTTTGTTCTATATCAACGGGAGTCTGTAAATCTGTCTGCCTTTTAACGGCTGCTGCATAATGCTCAACATGTATGGCCAAAACTAGCTGTTTTGTTAACACAAACAGTGTGACTGTGAATAATACTGACTTTTGTGTCATGATTTTCACCAATACATGGCAGCTTAATGTGCTGGCTGATTGCTGGCAACATCTAACATATGTTTGGTGTTTTAATGGTGAAATGTGTATTGCTCCTGATTTTTCTTTTTTTACAGACGAGGTTAAAGTCAATAAGAGCCTCAGGTTTAACCTTTCAAATGGTTTTCATTTCAGATATATATTTTTATTTAGAGGTTGAGAAGTAAAGGTTTTAGTGGACAAAGGAAATTCTGTTAAACTTCACTAGTTTGAAACTAGGTTCTTAAGTGTGTTGGAAATGGCCCTAATAAGATGGTAACCTGTTCCCATAAGGAAATGACATGAGCAGCCACAGTACTGCTGTGATATTGAATCCATGATAGATCAGAAAGGAGCTTCACTGACAGCATCATCCCACCATGTTACCACCATTAAAAGCGTAATGTTCATCAGAACACGCCTCACCGTTTCTGGTCAACGGCATCCTTGTTTTGCCAGCCTGTGACCACGGCGACATCAGGAAAGCAGAACAACCACATGTGCTCTTCTGCTGATGTAGCCCATGAATTTCAGGATTACATGTCTATTGAGCTTTAAATTCTTTTTCTGCTAATACATTTCTGTTTGTAGAACATAAGCATGAAACTCTTTAACCTTTCTGAGTTCATGTAAGGCAGTAATGAGATGTGTAATGTTAAACAAAATAATAGAAAAAATAACAGTATAGTTTACTGTGAATATTTTAAAGAAAACAGCCACAAGTTACTTTATAATTAAGTCCTCCTTGATATAGTGTCCAGTTTAAGTTAGATTCTTCCCTCCAGTTCTGTATTTTGATACCAACAGTGATTGAACAGTAATTTGAAAATGTTCTTTTCTATGCAAAATTGGCTTTGTCCCTTAACTAAACCTGGCCTCTCTGCCTTCTGTCTTGCATCATCTGTAACATCTACTCAGCAAAAAGAAGCGAAAACCTGCCTGGACTGACAGGATACTGTGGCGAATCCGACCAAAAGCCCCGCCACCAGAGAAACAAGAGGAAAACAAGATTGGACTAGATGAAAAGAAGGTAAAACAGGTTGAAGAGGATGAGGAGTATCCTCTGAAGGTCAGGCAAAACCTGTACACCAGCAATATGGAGTATGGCATCAGTGACCACAAACCTGTCATCTGCATCTTCACGCTGGAGGTAAACATTTGTGTGTGTGTGTGTGTGTGTGTGTGTGTGTGTGTGTGTGTGTGTGTGTGTGTGTGTGTGTGTGTGTGTGTGTGTGTGTGTGTGTGTGTGTGTGTGTGTGTTGTATTTTAAAGTTTATTACAGCTGCGTTTCCCAACAACTGGTTGGGCCAAGGGTCGTTATTCCTAAAGACGTGCATGTATTAATCTTGCGCTTAAAAAAAAGTAATACAAACTCCTGTATTATCTTTCCATTTTGTCAAGATTATAGGTAATAATAATAATAATAATACATCATTGACATGTTTTGAGTGGATTTTGTTTTTTGTTTTGTCCTTCCAGCTGACGAAGATGTATGAAACTTCACTGGTGCATCTCCAGGCTGAGGGTGACTGGAGTGCAGACATCGATGCCATGGTTCTCTACAGCCCAGTACAGCCATTTCCCTCCAGTGCTTGGGACTGGATTGGACTGTATAAGGTTGGATATTTGCCACCAGCTGTTTAAAATGATTTCTTTCAGTGTAGACTTAATGTTTGCATTGATTTCAGGTTGGATTCAGCAGTGTGTCAGACTACATCACTTACACGTGGGTCAAAGACAACGAGGCAGCTTTCAATGGAGAAGTGATGCAGGTATAATGCATCCCAGTCCCCAGTGCCCACTGATGGGGAATGCATTTTACAGTCATCAGCTGAACTTTCAGCGTATTTAAATGTATCTGTTTTTGTAGGTGTTTGTAAGTAAAGAGCAAATCCCTGTGAGAGGAGGAGAGTGTGTGCTGTGCTACTACAGTAACACTCTACAGTGCATCATTGGGATTAGTAAGGAATTCAAGGTCAGTTACCCCCCCAAATAATGCTACAACAGAAACCATAGTTCATTTGTCCAAAATCAAAGTAAGCAACAGGTAAATATACTGTTTTTTTTTTTTCAGGTGCTCGAGTCCCGAGTAGCTGTCGAAGAAGGTTTGCTTCCTGGGAGGATCAATGAACTTGACAAAATCACAGCAAGGAAAGATTTTTGAATTAAGCCCTTCAGAAGCTATAGATGATGTGTGATTTTTGACATGGGTCCAGTCACATGAATATCAGCTTTGGTTTTATTACCTTTTAGGAATTTTTGCCTGATTTGATTGTGACCCATCACACCTGAACTCTCAGTTTGGCTGTTGTGTTTGTTGGTTTCTAACGTCTCTGCGGTCAGTACTGTATTTTTTTTCTTTTTGGACTTTTTACAAGCATTATATTATCAGATGACTATTGTATATTATTAAAATGAGAAAAGTATGTTATACAATCAGTTCAAGCCTGGTGGTGCATGTGATCAGCTTTGTGGTGACAGGAGCTATTATAATTGATATTTAAACAGGCTCATTTTCAGTGATGAAATCCCACCAGAAAAGTATCAAATGACCTCAATGGTTACAGAAAGGAAAAGGAAATTACAAAATTAACAAAGCTCATTAGCCCATTTTGTTTGCATGGTTCAGCAGTTTGTTCATAAAGCTTGAGCAGTTTCACAGTGGAGATTACTAAATCTCCATCACCCCTAATGGAGCAGATTCACATATAACCAGAAGTATTCGCTCACCTGCCTTGACTCGCCTATGAATTTAAGTAACATCCCATTCCTATTCCATAGGGTTAGATACGACATCGGTCCACTCTTTCCAGCTATAACAGCTTCAACTCTTCGGGAAGGTTTTCCACAAAGTTTAGGAGTGTTTATGGGAATTTTTGACCATTCTTCCAGAAGCACATTTGTGAGGTCCCACACTGACGGAAGAGAAGACCTGGCTCTCAGTGTCCACTCTAATTCATCCCAAAGGTGTTCTGTCGAGTTGAGGTCAGGACTCTGTCCAGGCCAGTCAAGTTCATCCACACCAGACTGTCATCCAGGTCTCTATGGACCTTGCACCACATTTTTATATATATATATATATAGATATATATATAGATATATATATATATATATATATATATATATATATATATATATATATATATATATATATATATATATATATATATATATATATATATATATATATAAAACATGTATATAATGTTCCAACTAGCTCTACTCTACTCATAAGCACATCCATCTTAACACCAGTGATCTAGAGAACAGGAACATTTTTTTTCGCAGTTCCCCCTTTTTTATTGATACAGTGAATATAACATTTGGGAGGCTTCGGTTGTATAGGGCGGGTGTTCAACTATTGTTGTCATTTAGCAGCTAAAACATGGTCCAGGAATCAAAAACTTAGCCATGAAAAAATGTAATGTTTACTTTAACTTTGTTTGAATAAGAGAAGCTCATAGAATAAAAGACCAAGAAACTGACACAATTTCCTATCTATCTATCTATCTATCTATCTATCTATCTATCTATCTATCTATCTATCTATCTATCTATCTATCTATCTATCTATCTATCTATCTATCTATCTATCTATCTATCTATCTATCTATCTATCTATCTATCTATCTATCTATCTATCTATCTATCTATCTATCTATCTATCTATCTATCTATCTATCTATCTATCTATCTATCTATCTATCTATCTATCTATCTATATTCTATATATATATATATATATATATATATATATATATATATGGGGTTACATGTGAGTGTATACAGCTCATTTTTAGCTTTCTGACTCTTTAACGTAATAAAATCTTTGAGCCCCCCCCCCCACCCTTTATTGTTGACCGTTCATCACAGCAAACTTTGCACTGTATATTGTTAATGCATAAATATTCGAATCATATATCCTTTTTTTTTGGCATATTGATTAAGCGAGTGCCTTTGAAATGATTGTTGCTTAATTTTTTTTGCAATGCTGCTTAATTTTGATACATATAATGTCAAAAGATTATAACAAGAAGACCCTTTCTCTTGAGATTGATTTTAAATATAGCTTTTCTAAACCTTGAGCTACATGTGAATGTTTTTATTGTTGACTTACTGGAAGCTGTTACTTAATTTTACAGGTATGTCACTGTTTGTTACAATAGATTATTTTGTCTAACAGTATGTGAATATAGTACTGTAACAGAATATATCCACTAATAGCTTTGTAAGTGCAAACATTAAAGATTTATGACTTGTCCTGTCATTTTGTTGATTGTAAATTGTATATTAGATTCTGTTTTGTCTTGATAATGACATTGCTGGTAGATAATGACCGAAAATTTTCATTTTCTTTAACCTAGTGACTTTTAAAGGTCGTTCACTTACCGTAATTGAATATATATTTTCACTGAATCGACTGGCGTTACTGGCTACGAAACGCTGACGCGGTTCGCGCGTCGCGTGCACGTGTTGCTATAGCAACCTCTCTGTTTGGTTTCGTCCGTGTACGCCATTCGGAGGCAGCTGCTGTGTTTTGTTTTAGGCGTACGAAACGAGGTATGTTTATGTCTTCTGGTCTGTTTGTAATTAGGTATTCCTTTGTTTATTATTTGATTTCTTTGTTCTGGAAAACGTTATGACACAGCAGTCAACATGTAGTAATACGAGCTTCGACTTTGAAGGAAGTTGCTTGAGAACTAAAATAACGTTTTCTAATATTGGATTAGGAATCCTATCCCATTCCTAATCCATATATTGGATTAGGAATGAAAGGATCTCCCTTATATTAAAAAAAAAAATATATATATATATATGTGTGTGTATATTTATATTTATATTTATATATATATATATATATATATATATATATATATATATATATATATATATATATATATATATATATATATATATATATATATATATATATATATATATATATATATATATATATATATATATATATATATATATATATTGTTTTCTGTATCCAGTACAGCTAAAACAACACTTTTTTTGTTAGTTAGTTGTTTTTTTTCTTGAGCGATTTCTTTACCATTTACTCAGTTTCTGTCTTCATGCTGACTGCCAGCGGAGAGCCATGTCTTTCCAGGACCACAGGCCCCACCAGTGTGGAGGACTCAATTTAAATAACACCGAGGCAATACTGAATCACTCTGAACTATTCAGAGCAGAGTGCAAGAGGCTCCTATTTGATTTTGACAAAACATTCAAACGTATGCAAGGTGATGAAAAACAGCAACTTGGTAAGTAGATGAAGAACATTCAGTTTGTTGCACGAAATTTCTAAATTGACTTGGACATTTTTTTTCTCTGCTGTTCAGATCAGCAGGTCAGAAAGATGCAGTTTCTTAAGACGGAGTTGGAGCTGAAGCTGGAGGAGATTGTTCTGGAGATCGATGTCCTCGTAGCCTTACACAGCAGGGTGATGAAGGCCCTCGAAGCCAGCAAAGAGCCTCTGAGAATCACCAACCTCTGTCTGGAGGAGAGGTGAAGCAGGCAATTAATTGAAATGAGATGATCTTAGATTTAAAGAAAAAAATAAATCCTTTACCTTGCACTCATTTTTGTTTCCAACATTTGGCAGCTTTCAGTTTTCAGTAACTTTTAAGTTTAATCCCTTAATGTTCAATACGTCTTTTGGGTTTAAATAATGGATTCCTAGATTCCTCTCACAGCTCTGCTTAATGATTTTGAAGCACTTCCATTTTTATACCTCTTCAATAGTTTCTTTTCTTTTCTTTTGATAAATTAACTTCCAGTAAGAAAAATTTTGTGTAAAATATATAGATAATACCTATATATATATATATATATATATATATATATATATATATATATATATATATATATATATATATATATATATATAGATGGACCTTTTTTCGACATGGTTTGCAGAATGAAATGTCCACTGTCTGAGAGGCTGCATGATGAGGTGGATGGCGAGCTGCTGAAAGAAAAGCACGTTATTGAGGGTGTGGCTTCCCTTCTGCTGCGTGTGGTGGAGCAGATCTCTGAGCAGATACGGTATGAAACCTGGACTCGGTGTGGTCACATTTATTCTGTAGGGAAGATCATAGAAGTAAGAAGATGTTTTAAATGAACAGTTCTTTACTTGTATATCAATTACAAGAGTTGGGAGTTGTAACATTTTTTTTTTTTTCACCCAGGCTGAACCGGTCTGCAAAGTACTATTTAGAGCAGGATCTAAAAGAGAATTGTATAGCTCAGAGCATCGACTTCTCCTTAATGACCGGCCAGTCCATCAGCAACCTGCAGATGCCTAAAAACAACGCTGTCCAACCAAGGTGAGGTACCTTATATTTATTTTACAAAAACACAAGTATTGTATAGTAGCATTGAAAAAAATAAAATAGCGGAGTTACCCTAACTGTGTCATTGTGGGAAACCTTGGGTCCTGGCATTCATGAGACTCTTACACACACACAGACAACGTAAACATTGCAGAGTAGTAATGTAACCATGAGACCCCCAAAAGCTCACGTCTGTGTCCCAGTACATCAGAAGTACTTTGGGGACACAAGGGAAGCCTACATTACATTTGTCAGACACTAGGGCTTATTGTTGTGTAGTCCTGTATAACTCCATCTCTGTAAGGATGGAGTTTTTGCCATTAAACTGTGTATAAAATGTTTTTAGTTATAGCTCTTTGTTTTTCTTACTGCCCCTCAGTGTGGCAGTGACTCCTAAGCACTGGGAAAACGTCTCGTATACCAACATAGCCAAGGCAGAGCAGCAGAAGACCAATTCTGTGTCCCTGCGGACTCTGGTGGAGTCTGTGCTGGAGCAGACTGCTGCTGACATGCAGAAGCAGACCCAAGTTACAACAGCAGCCTTCCAGCAAAATGTTAAGAAAATGAAGTCTGCTAAGAGCCAGATGGATGATAAATTACCTAAGGTAAGGAATAGTGTATGGTAACCTGTGTGTTTGGCAGAGAGAATGAGCGGATTTACTGATTTCTCTCCCTGGGATGGACGGGGACAATTCTCGTATTTCTACCAGAGAATATTTGTTGGGATACTAATAGATTAGACTAAAATTCTTTTAGTAAAGAGAACTACTAACTATTCGTCAAAGAGACATTAACTTTAACTCTTCAAAGCATCCAATATTTTATTATTATTATTAGTATCACATAACTGTTATGAATGAACTTAGACTAAGCTCTAACAACTTAGTCATTGTGCCTTAAAAACATGCTGAGCTGATGATTTCTCTGGCTAACAGCCGATTTATCTGCTTCATTTCAAATGTCAGTTCAACTGGTCAAGAAGCCAGGTAATGGTCTTGTTTCTTTGTTCATGTCATTTAGTTGTCCTGATGATGATGATTTTTATCATTTTATTTGCTTCTCTTGTACTGTTTTTTGTATTTATTTAAAGATCCTTTTGTGTTTTTTTCCGACCTTTAATGGTTCAAAATTGATTCTTTTGAACTCCAAGGCCAGATGGGCTGTAACAAGAAAAAACAAACAAAAGAAAAACCTCCCTCAGCTGTTTCTGTCACTGTGGCATTGGGCTGGCAGTAGTGTCACTAGTTGGTTTAAGAAGGTAATCAGCAGCAGAGTAACAGGGCCAAGAGTGCTGATAACGCAAACATATGGGATCAATATAGGGTCATAAAGAGTTTGCAGCTGTAAATGAATGTTTACACATAATTTCAAAGTTTGCACTTTCATCCTGTAAAATAAATCTTCCCGAAAACACAAGTTTATTAGTGTATAGAAAAGAATCTGCATGACTGTAAAAAGATTTGTATTTGTGAAAAAATTGAAACTTCTTTTGCAAACATTCTGTTGGATGATGTTGGACAGAAGGAAAGCATAAAACTGCATGGGACTCTTGCTGCAGACTCTTAAAAGGGAGTAGTTTTATCATGGACAAAGTGCACTCGAGTGGGTTATAATTAATGATACTGTGGGAATTAAGTTTACATTTAATGTTATAAGTTTATTGAAGCGTTCAGTTGTTTTACTACCACAGCAGCAAAGTAGTCCTCATGTAATTTTTAGTCGATGATACGAAATTCACAACACACCTTCAGTGGCCTGGATCGGATTTAAAAGAAAAGCTGATTTGCGCCATTCAGACTTTCATTAAAAAATCCGATATGAGTCACATATGGGCACAAAATTGAAATTGACCTGAAGTGTGAACATAGCCTTGTACGCAGTTTTGTGCTTTGCATCTGTGAAGAGAATGTTTGCAAAATAACCTTTTTTTCACAAATACAAATCTTTTTTACAACCATGCAGATCATTTTATACACATTCACAAACTTGAATTTTCAGGTAGATTTCTTTTACAGGATGACAAAACTTGATTTTTAAGTGCAAACTTTGAAATTATGTGCAAACATTCATTTACAGCTGCAAAATCTTTATGATTCTATATCGAGCCCATACGTACATGAAAATAGAAGATTATTTTGTGGGATCTAACACATGCAGAGAGATTTTGAGTTGCTATCAGAGTAGAGTGACTATTGTGGTGTTTAATTAATGTAAATAAGGAATTAGATTCCATATTCTTGGACCTTTAATCTCAGTGGTCCAGAAGCATACAAATAAATATGGGATAGGAAGGTGACAGCAAGTGGGAAGAGGCAGAGAACTGCGTTAAGACTCCAAGTCGCCTGCAACTGTGTCTCAACCCTAGTTTAATAAAATCACACAGATTTCTATAATTGTCCATTTCTGGACACCACCTAAGCAGCCAGCAGTTGAAGGGTAATACGTAGCTAAACATGTGGATTGTTGGTCTTGGTTTATATGGGAAGAGTATATTATTTTATTTTTAAAAATGGCAAAGCCCATCTTTAAAGTAAGAGTATAGATGTACGTATAAGTGCAGCTAAATACGCCCTGGTTTAAGTACTTGTGGAGGTGATGTGAGTGTTAAAACTTCAGCATGTTAGTTGTGTTGAAACGCTCAATGAGGAACATATTATCTTTACTCACTAAAAAGGAAAATAACATAAGAAAAAGATTAGGAAATTATGGCAAATATTAGAGGATTAAATGGAGTTTGTGCTTGTGAGATTCCTAAAATTCCATGTTTCTGTCCTGTGTCCTGTGTCCCGTCCCCGCTGGTGGTTCCATTTCCACCCTGTTCCATTTAGATTCTGGCTGAGATTATCAGCCAGCAGAGAATCAGAGAGGATCTCCAAGTGGCCATCAAGGAGAATGAGCATTTTTTGAGTTTGGTCCAGGACCGGCTGGCTCTGCGCCACCAGAGGCCTGGTAAAGAGCGGTCCCGCGACGTGGCACAGACCCAGCTCCTTGCCGAGGTTAAGCAGCTCACGGCTCATATCAACAGGTAAGGCCAGCTCACATTCACTTTTCGTGTGAAAGAACAGGGTGACAAATGCATTTAAAAGCTGTGTTTAAAATATGTGTTTGACGTACATGACTTCTATGGGCTATTCCAAATAAAGATGAATATATGTGAAACAAAAAGGAAGATTTTAAATATTCTGATAGCAGTTTCTCCTTGTTACAAATACAGTATTATGAGCATAAGACAGTAACTATAAATTAAATGTGATCATGCTTAAACAACTAAAAGAAAACTTGAAACCCTGAAATGCACCGTTCATGTGTGGTTTTGATGGATGTTTCCTTGTTTGTGTTCATAAATGTCACCGTTTAGAACAGACCGTATCATCACACTGTGTTTCTTGATCTGTGCTCTCAGACTGCACGAGGAAGTGGTCCAGTCTGAGGAGAAGCAGAGGCAGCTGGTTCGCTGCCAGCTCAAGCTGCAGGAGAGCATCGATACTAAAGCCAGCTGTCTTTACGTAGACGATGTCATCTGTATGCAGCAGAGGGATCTCATTATAATACAGCAGTTCTAAACAGGAATGATTTATGTCTGGTATCTATTTAAAGACTGGCTTCAAAATGAAATGAACAATGTCTGTTTATATATATATGTATATATATGTATATATATATATATATATATGTATATGTATGCGCTGAAAGTCCACTCTGGACACTGTACATACAGTGTCTGATCAGATTTATATCTCAATTAGGCATAGCTGTGGTAAGTCCCTTGCAAAGGTATTTTAAGTGTTTTCAAAATACAAATATACAGTACTTTATTGTGATACATGTAGTGACTGTTGTACTTTGTAGTTTGTATTTTATTTATGTCTGTACTTTATTGCCCATTCCTGGCTGCAATTATATTTTAGTGATAAACAAGAGTGTGAAGCTCAGGGAAAATGAGGAGTTCCAAAATATTTGATGATAAAATAAGACTTTATTAGCACAATTATTCTATTTTTATACATGAACCACAATAGAAACTGGTCATATTACTCTCATCCAAGTAGTTTAGAAAAGAAAAACAGGATTACATTGTAGTGCTTTTGTACTTACATTTAAAAAGTTGCCAGCAGCAACAGATTTACTGGTAAGTAGGATAATGCATTCTGGGCTACCTTTCAGCCATGCAAGATTTAAGTTATAAAATTACTAAAACACAGTGTTTAGTATTTTCCTAAACAAAATGTAAATATTTACGGTTACATTTGAACAGCTTGGATGCTATCTTGTACATTAAAGCTCTGAGAATGCTGGTCGATTCTGAAGAGTTCTGTAACTTTCTTTATTTTTCAAGACAAGATGGATCTGGCACTTCACCTAAAACACAGAGGGAGGGAGAAAACAAACAACTAGATGTGATTGTACAGTAGATGTTCAACAGCAGGTATACAAACCGTGTGTAATTCAGAAAGGTTACCTCATGCCAATGCAGCAAAACGACAGGAAGTGCCAGGTGACAGTGCCGGCAGGTGCTGATCTTGTCTGGGTCTCCTTCATTAATTGAGGTTCTTTGGCTGAATGTGTGCGTCAGGCCGGCTGTAGTCCATAGATGAGGGGTGTCCTCTTGCTCAGAGGAATCACTGTCATCCTCCCTCTCCTCCTGCTCCGGATCAACCTTTTCATTGTCCCATTTGGCTGCAAGAAAACATCCCATCTGGTTTGACAAAAAGCAAAGAGCGTTAGTATGAATCTTAATCTGGAACATGGGGGATTTGGCCTTTAAAAAAGTTTTGTCACTACTGATAAAAGACAGACATTCTTTTCTTGCAGACAAAAATAGGATATAAGTCAAACAATTAGGAAACACAAGTTCATGTAAATCACTACTTTTTAATCGTATAAAACAGACCATATAATTACTCTTAGAATTCATGATCAATTATTGTACGCTATTTTCATTTAATTGCTTTAAAATAACTGAGGAGGACTACACTTTCTCAATACAATGCCGACCCTGAAAGATACAAATGTTTTTTTGATTTGAAATTCACATTTCCATTTATCACATGCTCCACATAATGTTCAGCGTGTTAAAATGCAGCAATATAATTGTCAGACAAAAACTTGAAAATACCTTATGTTTGTCTATATCTTCAGCTGAAAATGATGCCATGCAGCCTCTACAAGACACCGTTGTTTCTGCTGCTGAGAGACAAAAAAAAAAGAGGTAATTAGCAAGGAAAATAAATGATAGGGAGTTACTGAGCTTTGTTCTGGGTGGTATTTTCATACTTGAATGAAGTGCACTGCTGGTAGCTGGACGAGGATTGGAGGTTTTGTCGGACGCGGAGCAGACCGAGCTGTGCTCTGCCCAGTCCGTCAGTTTGACATAGCGGCCGCAGTCCCTGCAGAGCTCTGTGCGACTCCCGCACACCACCGTGTGCTCATCCAGGTTCTTCCACGGCACCTCCAGCTCACAGAACGGACACGTCTGAAGACGTTCCAGACATTCATCAGACTGGGAAGTGGAACAGAAGACTCATTTAATTGCCATGACTGGAGCATGTAGATAACCGTTAGTTCTTCTAAAAACTCTATGAACCACAACCAATTTATAATTAACCTGAAAATGTCACTTTCATCTGGGAATATTTTCCTCTTTCACATGTAAAATGTTTTTAATTAGTTATGCCTGTTTATCATTTAGAAGAAGTAGAAAAATCTTAATTAAAATTAAAATATAAAATATATGTTGCAGTCACATGTTCTCTTCTCTGTACAACACTGCTGCATTTTGGGATTCACCTCATGATCCTGTAAGTGACGTCGTTCAATCTTCTTATTACACTTGGAGCATTTCACCTTCATGTGAGAGATTGTGTAAAAGCAGATCAGATGACGGTTAAAATTAATTAAGCGAGCAAAATAAAATTCTCTGATGTAATGGAAAAGTGAGCAAGTGTGGTGTGTGCACCAGAGAGTGCTGCTCCTCTCTGTGTTCCTTCAGCTGGTCTTTGGGAACTGCTTCATCACATTCAGGACACAAACACAAGAAACGTGAGCAGTGTGTTTCATGCAGGGCGAAATTGGCTTCTGCAACCTCCTTGTGGCTACAAACAAAATAAAAGAGAGAGAAGCACATGCTCAGGCTACTTTTTTTTTTTTATCAGTAATCAGAAATCAAAGTCCAAATGTGTGTATGCAGTTATTCTAGATGGAGGTGAGATGGAGGACTGTGTTTAAGAGCGAAGAAAATGCTGATATAATATATTGTCTTGTACAAACTCAGTTTTGTTTTTAAGGTTTGGGTTTTGCCATTTTTTCCCTGAATAATTTGAAGGACCACACGTTTCACAGAAATGGAAATAATGTAATTAACAGCTAATTGTACAATTAAATATGTAATAATGAATTGGTTAAAACGAGTTATTCATTACAGTTCGTAACCATAACTATAAAAGAAGTTATTACTGTTTACAAAAGCGGAGTCAAATAAAGAAATAAGACGCATCCTTTATAATCTTCCAACATCCTCAGAGAGAACTGAAAAGACGAAAGCGAAAGCATCCATCTGTTTATCTAACCGTATCCCATCCACTTGTGTACTTTTCTTACAGATATCAAGGTAAATATAAGCCATGTTGAAAGGCGAACTTTTGCCTACAAAACTACTATAAAAAGTTAGTATTTTGAAACCCTTGTAAGGGCTTTTTATCCCCTCACAGCCCTTTCAAACGTTAATGCTTTTAAACTGCTTTGAAATCAGTTCAGAAACAACCATTACTACTTTTCCCTTCTTTTTCCTAAGCGTCAGTGAACCCATGTCAATCACCAGTCCCTGTACAGACTAATTTGTATTTCTTGTTATAACAACCGTCCAATAAAACGGTTAACTCTTACCATTGTCCGCAGATACGTATTGCTTCTTTACTGTCCATTGCGTGAGTGTGGGAGGTTAGTTCGGAAATGTGGACCTGTAACACTTTGTGACGCATTTCAGCAAAACAGAAAGTGAAAATAATTTCACTATAAACTGTTATTTTCAATATCTGCCACGCGATGGCGCAAACATTCTGGTTAGCGAGTCTTAATTTAAATCAAGGTTTGTATTAGTAGCTTCTGCTGTGGTTTTGGCAGCTAAACCAAACTTTATTGCATTTAACGAAGTTAAACGTGAATATTGGAAGGTTATAGTTATTTAGCAGTGCAGTTTATTATATAATACATTTATCTTGTTTTTCCAAGCCACTAACTTCAGAGTATTATTTGAACAAAGACTTGTGACATGAAAATAGTTATATGTTGTCTGAAAATTACATTTATTCAGGGATATATCTGTGACATATCTGTAATATGCGACAGTTTATAGTATTGCTCAACAAGGCGGGATTGTATGCTCCATTATGATTTATTTTAATGTAAACCATGAGAGAGTTCCTGTTGTATTGAATGTAGATAAAGACAAAATACATAGTTTAATTTTACAAGTTTACAGTGTTCAGGAAAAAAAGTATTCTTGCTGTAAAGTAAATAAAGAACGTGTTTTCTGACCCAATTAAAATGTTAATATATATATATATATATATATATATATATATATATATATATATATATATAAACACACACACAAATCGTATTTTATTTTTTTGTTTTTTTCTTTATATACAAATTAATATATAAACAATGTAAAATCAATAATCAGCTCACTACTTTTTACAAGTTTGTGCCATGTGTTACCAGTTTAGAGACAACCTTCTCCCCATGAAACATGACTTGGTGGTCGGTGGCTGTGTTGGAGCCACCAACCCAAAAACTCACCCTTCTTCTGGCTGCAGGTCTGGCAGCTCGCTGCAGGACTCTGAGAGCGATGACCATTTCACTGTAGGGTCTTTTGTATCTGAGAAAGAATTTCATTTATATGTGGTCAAGAAAAGTGGAATTTTTTCATCCCATTCATCCCATGTTTATGGATCACGTTAGACATCCCATAAACCAGATTACAAATACCTTGGATTATCCACAGTCTTGTGTCATTAGCCAGTGCTTCATCAGTTGTCCAGATGAAACATGTATTTGTAGACTGGTTACTGCAACTACAATTCAGCACATTTCTGATTTAAATTCAGCTGATATCTGTGACTTACTGTTGCCGAAGAGAAGTAAAACTCTCCTCATCTTATTATTTGTTTCTTTAAGATTTTAGATTTGCACTTTGTGTTTGGAGTAATTTATTTATTGTGCAGCACCAAGGGTTTGAGAGTAACATTATTTCGATTCTCTATATGTACTTCACATGTGGTAGAATTGATAGTAAACGTGACTTTGACATCTTCACAGGTTCATCCCCTGACAGTCAAATTGACAGCTTCACCATAGAGGTGCTAATGTCTCCGCCTCCTCTACGAGTAAACGTGACGTGTGCCTTAAACCAAGTTTTACACTTTGATTGGCAGCTGGAAAGATCCGGGTCGGTTTGTTAAAACTACCTGTAGCAGGAGACGCAGACCCACTCACGTACTGGCGGAAGTGCCGTTGTCCTTGATCTACCGCTCAGCAAATTTTAGAAATATGTTACAGTTTTAAAGTTCCCTGGTGGTGCGTTAAATAGCTGGTGCTTGTTTTTGTAAAGAGATCATTTTAAGATGCAGATTCTGCTCCTGCCCGTCAGCCCTAACAACTCCTGTGCCTACCTTTGTAGGCAAGTGTTTATCAACCCAGTCTGACTTCAAAAGAGATCTAATAAGATGAATGGGCATAAGAAGACAGGCTTCAGAATTTAATCCCTGACCCTAGACTCGCTGAAGACCTAAATACCTCTATTTTAGCTGGCGAGGAAGATGGAGCACCCCTATACCAGAGCAATCTCACAATGAAAGAACCAAGACATCCATCACTGGCTGAACCAACACACTGAACATTTATTTTAACAATGTATAATTTATCTAACTTTCCTGTATTATATCTGGAAAAGTATTCCTATCCACGGTCACATTGGGAAAACAAATTACCTTGTAGGAAACCAGCTGGATTATCAGACCATAACAATAAAGAAAATTTCGGAAGAAATTTTGAAGGGTGCCAATGCTACTGCCCGTATGAATGCCTGGCGACGTCATAACATGAGAGCAGAAAGGTCAGTGCTGTAGAAAGACGAGCCATTTTTTCAAGTATGTTGTGGTTTATATCTTCTAGAGTAGGAGTGGAAAACAAGTGAAATTTACAAAAATATCATCAAAGTTACAGAGGTAAATCCCAGTCCATTGAGGCTTCAATGTGCTCTAGTCCAAAGCGTCCCGAGTCTTTAAACGTTTTAAGGACGTCTCTGTAAGTATGGCTAAACAGGCCCACAACATTAGCATGTGTTATATGGTTTCAGAGGTACATGATGCTGGTTTCAGTGGAACATGATGCTGGTTTCAGTGGTACATGATGCTGGTTTCAGTGATAGTTGTTTCAGAGGTACATGATGCTGGTTTCAGAGGTACATGATGGTGGTTTCAGAGGTACATGATGCTGGTTTCAGTGGTACACGATGCTGGTTTCAGTGGTACACGATGCTGGTTTCAGTGGTACACGATGCTGGTTTCAGTGGTGCATGATGCTGGTTTCAGTGGTGCATGATGCTGGTTTCAGTGATACTTGTTTCAGAGGTACATGATAGTGGTTTCAGTGGTACATGATAATGGTTTCAGGGGTACACAATGCTGGTTTCAGGGGTACATGACAGTGGTTTCAGTGATAGTTGTTTCAGAGGTACACAATGCTGGTTTCAGTGGTACACGATGCTGGTTTCAGTGGTGCACGATGCTGGTTTCAGTGGTACACGATGCTGTTTCAAAGATACACGATGCTGGTTTCAGTGATAGTTGTTTCAGTGGTGCACGATGCTGGTTTCAGTGGTGCACGATGCTGGTTTCAGCGGTGCACGATGCTGGTTTCAGCGGTGCACGATGCTGGTTTCAGCGGTGCACGATGCTGGTTTCAGAGGTGCACGATGCTGGTTTCAGAGGTGCACGATGCTGGGTGATCATCGACGAGCAGGGGGGGGCGGAGAGGGTACGGCCGGAGGGCTGAGAGCACTGTCCGAGAAAGGCTTCAGGAGGGAGACATGGAAAGATGGGTGTACCTTCAAAGAAGCCGGCAGCTTCAACCGGACCGCGGCAGGGTTTAGGACACGGTCAATCTCGAAAGGGCCAATATATCTGGGAGTTAACTTCCGAGACTCACAATGGAGAGGAAGGTCACGCGTGGACAACCAGACCCGTTGTCCGCGCTTGTAGTCAGGGGCAGGAACACGACGACGGTCCGCCAATCTCCGGTTACGCTCCGCCGTACGACCCAGCGCAGCTCTGACCTCACGCCAGACCTGATGAGCCATTCTCAGGTGCATTTGAATAGAGGGCACCGCCACTGCCGTCTCCTGGGTAGGGGAAAGGGGAGGCTGGTAGCCGTTAGATGCCATGAAAGGAGACATGCCGGTGGCTGAAGAGACCAAGGTGTTATGGGCATATTCAATCCAAGGCAGGTGGGTGGACCAGGAAGCAGGGTGGTCAGCCGCAACACAACGAATGGCAGCCTCCAGGTCCTGGTTTGCCCGCTCTGTTTGGCCGTTAGACTGAGGATGGTAACCAGATGACAAACTGACGGTAGCCCCGATGGCCCTACAGAAAGCCCCCCAGACCCGGGAAGTGAACTGGGGACCCCTGTCGGAAACAATGTCCTGAGGAAGTCCATGAAGCCTAAAAACATGCTGCACCAGGAGATTAGCAGTCTCAAATGCTGTAGGCAGCTTAGCAAGGGGGATGAAATGGACTGATTTAGAAAAACGGTCAACCACTGTCAGAATGGTGGTGTTACCTTCTGATGGGGGAAGTCTGGTAACGAAGTCCGCGGCAATGTGTGACCAAGGGCGATGAGGGGCAGGAAGTGGCTGAAGCAGGCCGGCAGGGGCACGATGAGATGCCTTGTTACGAGCACAAACAGAGCAGGCAGACACAAACTCCCGGGTGTCAGATATCATGGATGGCCACCAGAAGCGCTGTTGCAGCAGGGACAGTGTGCGGTGGACCCCAGGGTGGCACGCAAGGGTGGAGCTGTGACCCCACTGTAGCACAGCGGACCTCACAGGCGGAGGCACAAATAGGAGACCGGCAGGACATGTAGGTGGAATGGGAAGGTCTTTCTGAGCCTCTTGAACGACCCTCTCCACCTCCCAGCTAGCGACTCCTACAATACAAGAAGAGGGCACAATGGTGTCTTCCCCAGGCCCAGGAGCTGTAGCCTGGGCGAACTGACGGGACAGAGAGTCGGGCTTCCCATTCTTGGATCCAGGACGGTAGGTGAGCGTGAAATCGAAGCGGCCGAGGAACAGGGCCCACCGGGCTTGACGTGAGTTGAGTCTACGAGCAGAGCGGAGGTAGGACAAATTCTTGTGATCCGACCATACCAGAAATGGCTGAGAAGCACCCTCCAGCCAGTGCCTCCACTCCTTGAGCGCCAAGACTACCGCCAATAGTTCCCGGTTTCCCACATCATAGTTCCTCTCGGCAGGAGTGAGACGCCGAGAGAAGAAAGCGCAGGGGTGCAGTTTCTGGTCAGAAGTGGATCGCTGGGACAGAACGGCTCCAACTCCAGTCTCTGAGGCGTCCACTTCCACCACGTATTGAGCTGTAGGATCAGGGTGACACAACACAGGAGCAGAACAGAACAGGTGCTTTAACTTAACAAAAGCCTTGTCTGCTTCAGGCGACCAGGAGAACGGAACCTGTACAGAGGTGAGTCTAGTAAGGGGAGAGGCTACTCTACTGTAGTTCCGAATAAATCACCGGTAAAAGTTAGCAAAGCCTAAAAATCCTTGCAGTTGCTTCTTGGTAGAGGGTGTCGGCCAATCTACCACTGCTTTGATCTTGGAGGGATCAGGCTTTAGCTGTCCCTCTCCTACCACAAAGCCCAAAAAGCTAACAGAGGACACATGGAAAGCACACTTCTCTGCTTTAACATAAAGTCTATTTTCCAACAACCGCCGCAAAATGAGTCGGACATGCTGAACGTGCTCTCTTGTATTGCGGGAGAAAATCAAAATATCATCCAAATAAACAAACACAAATCTATTCGGCATGTCTCGCAAAACATCATTAATGAGGGACTGAAAAACAGCAGGCGCGTTGGTAAGTCCGAATGGCATGACAAGGTACTCAAAATGTCCTAATGGTGTATTAAATGCCGCCTTCCACTCATCCCCCTCCCTTATCCTCACCAAGTGATAGGCATTACGGAGGTCTAACTTGGAAAACACAGTGGCCTGATTCAAGGAGCTGAACGCTGAGTCAAGGAGAGGCAGGGGATACTTGTTTTTTACAGTAATGCTGTTCAAACCCCTAAAATCAATACAGGGGCGTAGAGATTTGTCCTTCTTGTCCACGAAAAAGAAGCCGGCCCCCACAGGAGAAGAGGAGGGCCGAATAAGTCCAGCAGCCAAGCTCTCTGTAATATATTTCTCCATAGCCTCTCTCTCTGTTATTGACAGCTTGTACAGCTTGCTCGACGGCAATGGGTCACCGGGGATTAAGTCTATGGAGCAGTCATAAGGTCTATGAGGAGGCAAGGAAGAAGCACGGTCCTTAGAAAAAACTTCCTGGAGGTCATGGTATGCTGACGGGACTGAAGATAAGTCCACCGCCTTGGAAGGGAACGGCGTGTCCATCGTGGGAGTGGGAACAGCGGCATGTAAACAATGATTGTGGCAAAACGGACTCCAATTTCCAATAGATTGACTAGACCAGTCTATGTGGGGGTTATGGAGGATGAGCCAGGGAAGTCCCAGAACGAGGGGGGCGGAAGGTGAAGGAATGATATAAAGAGACAGCACCTCCTTGTGATTACCAGAAATAAGTAAAGACAGAGGCACTGTACGGTGGGTGATCAGGGACAGCACTCTTCCATCCAGAGCGAAAACCTCTTTTGGCTCAGGAAGAGGCTCTGAAGGGATGTTAGCCCTGGACACCAGCTCAGAGTCAATAAAGCTGTCATCTGCACCGGAGTCCACCAGGGCAAGGACAGGAAAATGGGTGGACTTGAAAAAAATGGTCCCCTCTAGTTGGAAGCGCTTGGTGGAGGGATTGATGGGAGTACGGCTCACCAGCGCCCCTCCTGAAGCTGGCAAGCCTGACCTTTTGGCCGAATGGGACAGTTGTTGAGCCTCTGCGGGGTTCATGCTGGCCAGAAGATTCTGTTGTGGATCAAGGAATCGAACCCCAGAGCAGAGAGCCAAGGAAAGTGGAACTGATTTATTTATGACCAGGAACAAAAACTATTGCAGTCCAACCAGGCAGGAACAAGGCCTGGCAGAAGCAGAATCCCCATAGATGAACTGGACTCGACACTTGGAAACGGACAGAATCTTCTGGCAACCAGGAGTGCTGAGAAGGCCTGGTAAATAGGTTGAGGCTGATGAGGGGATTGAGTGCAGGTGTCCGAAGTAGCTGACCACGCCCCTGCCATCCACATGGTCTCCAACACAAAAAAGGGGAGGGGAAAAAACACCACAGAGCCTCCACAACCATCACAGTACACAATGCTGGTTTCAGTGGTACATGATAGTTGTTTCAGAGGTACATGATGCTGGTTTCAGTGTTACACGATGGTGTTTCAATGTTACACGATGGTGTTTCAGTGGTACATGATAGTTGTTACAGACGTACATGATGCTGGTTTCAAAGATGCATGATGCTGGTTTCAGTGGTACATGATAGTTTTTTTTAGAGGTACAGGATAGTCTTTTCAGAGGTACATGATAGTTGTTTCAGTGGTACATGATGCTGATTTCAGTGGTACATGATGCTGGTAGCAGTAATAGTTGTTTCAGTGGTACATGATGCTGGTTTCAGAGGTACATGATGCTGGTTTCAGTGGTACACGATGGTGGTTTCAGTGGTACATGATGCTGGTTTCAGTGGTACACGATGGTGGTTTCAGTGGTACATGACAGTGGGTTCTGAGGTACATGATGCTGGTTTCAGTGAAAGCTGTTTCAGAGGTACATGATGCTGGTTTCAGTTGGACCCGATGGTGGTTTCAGTGGTACATGATGCTGGTTTCAGTGGTACATGATGCTGGTTTTAGTGGTACATGATGCTGGTTTCAGAGGTACATGATGCTGGTTTCAGAAGTACATGATGCTGGTTTCAGTGATAGTTGTTGCAGAGGTACATGATGCTGGTTTCAGTGGTACATGATGCTGGTTTCAAAGAGACATGATGCTGGTTTCAGTGGTACACGATGCTGGTTTCAGTGATAGCTGTTTCAAAGATACATGATGGTGGTTTCAGCGATAGTTGTTGCAGAGGTAAATGATGCTGGTTTCAGTGGTACATGATGCTGGTTTCAGTGGTACATGATGCTGGTTTCAAAGAGACATGATGCTGGTTTCAGTGGTACACGATGCTGGTTTCAGTGGTACACGATGCTGGTTTCAGTGGTACACGAAGCTGGTTTCAGAGGTACATGATGCTGGTTTAAGATATAGTTGTTTCAGAGGTACATGATGCTTGTTTCAGAGGTGCACGATGCTTGTTTCAGAGGTGCACGATGCTTGTTTCAGAGGTGCACGATGCTGGTTTTAGTGGTACACGATGCTGGTTTCAGTGGTACACGATGCTGGTTTCAGTGGTACACGATGCTGGTTTCAGATGTACATGATAGTTTTTTTAGAGGTACAGGATAGTTGTTTCAGAGGTACATGATAGTTGTTTCAGAGGTACATGATGCTGGTTTCAGTGGTACATGATGCTGGTATCAGTGATAGTTGTTTCAGTGGTACATGATGCTGGTTTCAGAGGTACATGATGCTGGTTTCAGAAGTACATGATGCTGGGTTTCAGAAGTACATGATGCTGGGTTCAGAGGTACATGATGCTGGGTTCAGAGGTACATGATGCTGGTTTCAGAGGTACATGATGCTGGGTTCAGAGGTACATGATGCTGGTTTCAGTGGTACATGATGCTGGTTTCAGTGGTACATGATGCTGGTTTCAGTGGTACACAATGCTGGTTTCAGTGGTGCACGATGCTGGTTTCAGTGGTGCATGATGCTGGTTTTAAAGATACATGATGCTGGTTTCAGGGATAGTTGTTTCAGAGGTACATGATAGTTGTTTAAGTAGTACATGATGCTGGTTTCTGTGGTACATGATGCTGGTTTCAGAGGTAAACGATGCTTGTTTCAGAGGTGCACGATGCTTGTTTCAGAGGTGCACGATGCTTGTTTCAGAGGTAGCAGGGCTGCTAGCAGGGCAGCGCCCAATTGCTCCCCGGGGCGCTGCCCTGCTAGCAGCCCTGCTAGCAGCCCCACTGCTCACTAGTGAAACTAGTTGATGGGTTAAAAGCTTCATGTAAGAAAAAGGGAAGAAAAAAAAAATATATAGTTGTTCCAGAGGTACATGATGCTTGTTTCAGAGGTGCACGATGCTTGTTTCGGAGGTGCACGATGCTTGTTTCAGAGGTGCACGATGCTGGTTTCAGTGGTACACGTTGCTGGTTTCAGTGGTACACGATGCTGGTTTCAGTGGTACATGATGTTAGTTTCAGTGGTACACGATGGTGGTTTCAGATGTACATGATAGTCTTTTCAGAGGTACATGATGCTGGTTTCAGTGTTACACGATGGTGTTTCAGTGGTACAGGATAGTTGTTACAGATGTACATGATGCTGGTTTCAAAGACACATGATGCTGGTTTCAGTGTTACATGATAGTTTTTTCAGAGGTACATGATAGTTGTTTCAGTGGTACATGATGCTGGTTTCAGTGGTACATGATGCTGGTATCAGTGATAGTTGTTTCAGAGGTACATGATGCTGGTTTCAGAGGTACATGATGCTGGTTTCAAAGGTACATGATGCTGGGTTCAGAGGTACATGATGCTGGGTTCAGAGGTACATGATGCTGGGTTCAGAGGTACATGATGCAGGGTTCAGAGGTACATGATGCTGGGTTCAGAGCTACATGATGCTGGGTTCAGAGCTACATGATGCTGGGTTCAGAGGTACATGATGCTGGTTTCAGTGGTACATGATAGTGGTTTCAGAGGTACATGATGCTGGTTTTAGTGGTACATGATGCTGGTTTTAGTGGTACATGATGCTGGTTTAAGATATAGTTGTTTCAGAGGTACATGATGCTGGTTTCAGGGGTACACGATGCTGGTTTCAGTGGTACATGATGCTGGTTTCAGTGGTACACGATGCTGGTTTCAGTGGTACACGATGCTGGTTTCAGAGGTAGACGATGCTGGTTTCAGAGGTAGACGATGCTGGTTTCAGTGGTACACGATGCTGGTTTCAGTGGTACACGATGCTGGTTTCAGTGGTACACGATGCTGGTTTCAGTGGTACACGATGCTGGTTTCAGATGTACATGATAGTTTTTTTAGAGGTACAGGATAGTTGTTTAAGAGGTACATGATAGTTGTTTCAGAGGTACATGATGCTGGTTTCAGTGGTACATGATGCTGGTATCAGTGATAGTTGTTTCAGTGGTACATGATGCTGGTTTCAGAGGTACATGATGCTGGTTTCAGAAGTACATGATGCTGGGTTTCAGAAGTACATGATGCTGGGTTCAGAGGTACATGATGCTGGTTTCAGAGGTACATGATGCTGGGTTCAGAGGTACATGATGCTGGTTTCAGTGGTACATGATGCTGGTTTCAGTGGTACATGATGCTGGTTTCAGTGGTACACGATGCTGGTTTCAGTGGTACACAATGCTGGTTTCAGTGGTACACAATGCTGGTTTCAGTGGTGCACGATGCTGGTTTCAGTGGTGCATGATGCTGGTTTCAAAGATACATGATGCTGGTTTCAGGGATAGTTGTTTCAGAGGTACATGATAGTTGTTTAAGTAGTACATGATGCTGGTTTCAGAGGTGCACGATGCTTGTTTCAGAGGTGCACGATGCTTGTTTCAGAGGTAGCAGGGCTGCTAGCAGCCCCACTGCTCACTAGTGAAACTAGTTGATGGGTTAAAAGCTTCATGTAAGAAAAAGGGAAGAAAAAAAAATATATATAGTTGTTCCAGAGGTACATGATGCTTGTTTCAGAGGTGCACGATGCTTGTTTCGGAGGTGCACGATGCTTGTTTCAGAGGTGCACGATGCTGGTTTCAGTGGTACACGATGCTGGTTTCAGTGGTACACGATGCTGGTTTCAGTGGTACATGATGTTAGTTTCAGTGGTACACGATGGTGGTTTCAGATGTACATGATAGTCTTTTCAGAGGTACATGATGCTGGTTTCAGTGTTACACGATGGTGTTTCAGTGGTACAGGATAGTTGTTACAGATGTACATGATGCTGGTTTCAAAGACACATGATGCTGGTTTCAGTGTTACATGATAGTTTTTTCAGAGGTACATGATAGTTGTTTTAGTGGTACATGATGCTGGTTTCAGTGGTACATGATGCTGGTATCAGTGATAGTTGTTTCAGAGGTACATGATGCTGGTTTCAGAGGTACATGATGCTGGTTTCAAAGGTACATGATGCTGGGTTCAGAGGTACATGATGCTGGGTTCAGAGGTACATGATGCTGGGTTCAGAGGTACATGATGCAGGGTTCAGAGGTACATGATGCTGGGTTCAGAGCTACATGATGCTGGGTTCAGAGGTACATGATGCTGGTTTCAGAGGTACATGATGCTGGTTTTAGTGGTACATGATGCTGGTTTTAGTGGTACATGATGCTGGTTTCAGTGTTACACGATGGTGTTTCAGTGGTACAAGATAGTGGATTCAGAGGTAGACGATGCTGGTTCCAGTGCTACATGATGCTGGTTTCAGTGCTACAGGATGCTGGTTTCAAAGATACATGTTGCTGGTTTCAGTGGTACACGATGCTGGTTTTAGTGGTGCATGTTGCTGGTTTCAGTGGTGCATGATGCTGGTTTCAAAGATACATGTTGCTGGTTTCAGTGGTACACGATGCTGGTTTTAGTGGTGCATGTTGCTGGTTTCAGTGGTGCATGATGCTGGTTTCAGTGCTACATGATGCTGGTTTCAGTGGTACAGGATGCTGGTTTCACTGATAGTTGTTGCTGGTTTCAGTGATAGTTGTTTCAGAGGTACAAGATAGTTGTTTCAAAGGTACACAATGCTGGTTTCAGGGGTACACGATGCTGGTTTCAGGGGTACACGATGCTTGTTTCAGTGGTGCATTATAGTGGTTTCAGAGGTACATGATGCTGGTTTCAGTGGTACTCGATGGTTTTTCAGTGGTACATGATAGTTGTTCCAGACGTACATGATGCTGGTTTCAAAGATACATGTTGGTTTCAGTGGTACATGATGCTGGTTTCAGTGGTACACGATGCTGGTTTCAGTGGTACACGATGCTGGTTTCAGTGGTACACGATGCTGGTTTCAGTGGTACACGATAGTGGTTTCAGAGGTACACGATGCTGGTTTCAGAGGTAGATGATGCTGGTTTCAGTGGTACACGATGCTGATTTCAGTGGTGCATGATGCTGGTTTCAGAGGTATATGATGCTGGTTTCAAAGATGCATGATGCTGGTTTCAGTGATAGTTGTTTTAGTGGTACATGATGCTGGTTTCAGTAATAGTTGTTTCAGAGGTACATGATGCTGGTTTCAGTGGTACATGATGCTGGTTTCAGTGGTACACGATGCTGGTTTCAGTGGTACCGGATGGTGATTTCAGTGGTACATGATGCTGGTTTTAGAGGTACATGATGCTGGTTTCAGTGATAGTTGTTTCAGAGGTACATGATAGTTGTTTCAGTAGTACATGATGGTGGTTTCAGTGGTACATGATGCTGGTATCAGTGATAGTTTTTTCAGTGGTACATGATGCTGGTTTCAGTGGTACATGATGCTGGTTTCAGTGGTACATGACAATGGGTTCAGAGGTACATGATGCTGGTTTCAGTGATAGCTGTTTCAGAGGTACATGATGCTGGTTTCAGTTGTACCCGATGGTGGGTTCAGTGGTACATCATGCTGGTTTCAGTGGTACATGATGCTAGTTTCAGAGGTACACGATGCTGGTTTCAGAGGTACACGATGCTGGTTTCAGAGGTACACGATGCTGGTTTCAGTGGTACACAATGCTGGTTTCAGTGGTAGACGATTCTGGTTTCAGTGGTGCACGATGCGGGTTTCAGAGGTATATGATGCTGGTTTCAAAGATGCATGATGCTGGTTTCAGTGATAGTTGTTTCAGAGGTACATGATGCTGGTTTCAGTGGTAAATGATGCTGGTTTCAGTGGTACATGATGCTGGTTTCAAAGATACATGATGCTGGTTTCAGTGGTAGCTGTTTCAGTGGTACATGATGCTTGTTTCAGCGGTACATGATGCTGGTTTCAGTGGTACCCGATGGTGGTTTCAGTGCTACATGATGCTGGATTCAGTGATAGTTGTTTCAGAGGTACAAGGTAGTTGTTTCAGTAGTACATGATGCTGGTATCAGTGGTACACAATGGTGGTTTCAGTTGTACATGACAATGGGTTCAGAGGTACATGATGCTGGTTTCAGTGATAGCTGTTTCAGAGGTACATGATGCTGGTTTCAGTTGTACCCGATGGTGGTTTCAGTGGTACACGATGGTGGTTTCAGTGGTACACGATGCTAGTTTCAGAGGTACATGATGCTAGTTTCAGAGGTACACGATGCTGGTTTCAGAGGTACACGATGCTGGTTTCAGAGGTACATGATGCTGGTTTCAGTGGTACATGATGCTGGTTTCAGTGGTACACGATGCTGTTTTCAGTGGTGCATGATGCTGGTTTCAGAGGTGCATGATGCTGGTTTCACTGATAGTTGTTTCAGTGGTACATGATGCTGGTTTCAGTACATGATACTGGTTTCAGTACATGATAGTGGTTTAAGTGGTACCCGATGCTGGTTTCAGTGGTACCCGATGCTGGTTTTAGTGTTACCCGATGGTGGTTTCAGTGGTACCCGATGGTGGTTTCAGTGGTACCTGATGCTTGTTTCAGAGGTACATGATGCTGGTTTCAGTGATTGCCTTTTCAGAGGTACATGATGCTGGTTTCAGTTGTACCCGATGGTGGTTTCACTGGTACATGATGCTGGTTTCAGAGGTACCACGATGGTGGTTTCAGATGTACATGGTAGTCTTTTCAGAGGTACATGATGCTGGTTTCAGTGTTACACGATGGTGTTTCAGTGGTACATGATAGTTGTTACAGACGTACATGATGCTGGTTTCAAAGATACATGATGCTGGTTTCAATGGTACATGATAGTTGTTTCAGAGGTACAGGATAGTTGTTTCAGAGGTACATGATAGTTGTTTCAGTGGTACATGATGCTGGTTTCAGTGGTACATGATGCTGGTATCGGTGATAGTTGGTTCAGTGGTACATGATGCTGGTTTCAGAGGTACACAATGCTGGGTTCAGAGGTACATGATGCTGGTATCAGTGGTACACAATGGTGGTTTCAGTTGTACATAACAATGGGTTCAGAGGTACATGATGCTGGTTTCAGTGATAGCTGTTTCAGAGGTACATGATGCTGGTTTCAGTTGTACCCGATGGTGGTTTCAGTGGTACACGATGGTGGTTTCAGTGGTACACGATGCTAGTTTCAGAGGTACATGATGCTAGTTTCAGAGGTACACGATGCTAGTTTCAGAGGTACACGATGCTGGTTTCAGAGGTACACGATGCTGGTTTCAGAGGTACACGATGCTGGTTTCAGTGGTACATGATGCTGGTTTCAGTGGTACATGATGCTGGTTTCAGTGGTACATGATGCTGGTTTCAGTGGTGCATGATGCTGGTTTCAGAGGTGCATGATGCTGGTTTCAAAGATACATGATGCTGGTTTCACTGATAGTGGTTTAAGTGGTACCCGATGCTGGTTTTAGTGTTACCCGATGGGGGTTTCAGTGGTACCCGATGGTGGTTTCAGTGGTACGTGATGCTTGTTTCAGAAGTACATGATGCTGGTTTCAGTGATAGCTGTTTCAGTAGTACATGATGCTGGTTTCAGTTGTACCCGATGGTGGTTTCAGTGGTACATGATGCTGGTTTCAGTGGTACATGATGCTGGTTTCAGAGGTACCCCGATGGTGGTTTCAGATGTACATGGTAGTCTTTTCAGAGGTACATGATGCTGGTTTCAGTGTTACACGATGGTGTTTCAGTGGTACATGATAGTTGTTACAGACGTACATGATGCTGGTTTCAAAGATACATGATGCTGGTATCAGTGATAGTTGGTTCAGTGGTACATGATGCTGGTTTCAGAGGTACACAATGCTGGGTTCAGAGGTACATGATGCTGGTTTCAGTGGTACACGATGCTGGTTTCAGTGGTAAATGACAGTGGGTTCAGAGGTACATGATGGTGGTTTCAGTGGTACATGACAGTGGGTTCAGAGGTACAGAGGTACAGTTGTACCCTGTGGTGGTTTCAGTGGTACATGATGCTAGTTTCCATGGTACATGATGCTGGTTTCAGTGGTACACGATGCTGGTTTCAGTGGTACACGATGCTAGTTTCAGAGGTACATGATGCTGGTTTCTGTGGTACCCGATGGTGGTTTCAGTGGTAGATGATGCTGGTTTCAGTGGTACATGATGCTGGTTTCAGTGGTACACGATACTGGTTTCAGAGGTACATGACGCTGGTTTCAGTGGTACACGATGCTGGTTTCAGTGGTACACGATGCTGGTTTCAGTGGTGCACGAATCTGGTTTCAGTGGTACATGATGCTTGTTTCAGAAGTGCACAATGCTGGTTTCAGTGGTACACGATGCTGGTTTCAGTGGTACACGATGCTGGTTTCAGTGGTGCACGATGCTGGTTTTAGTGGTGCATGATGCTGGTTTCAGTGGTACAGGATGCTGGCTTCAAAGATACATGTTGCTGGTTTCAGTGGTACACGATGCTGGTTTCAGTGGTGCATGATGCTGGTTTCAGTGGTGAATGATGCTGGTTTCAGTGGTGCATGATGCTGGTTTCAGTGCTGCATGATGCTGGTTTCAGTGCTACATGCTGCTGGTTTCAGTGGTACAGGATGCTGGTTTCAAAGATACATGTTGCTGGTTTCAGTGAAAGTTGTTTCAGAGGTACATGATAGTTGTTTCAGAGGTACACGATGCTGATTTCAGTGGTACATGATACTGGTTTCAGAGGTAAATGATAGTGGTTTCAGAGGTACATGATGCTGGTTTCAGTGGTACATGATGCTGGTTTCAGAGGTACATGATAGTGGTTTCAGAGGTACATGATGCTGGTTTCAGTGGTACATGAAGCTGGTTTCAGTGTTACACGATGGTGTTTCAGTGGTACATGATAGTTGTTCCAGACGTACATGATGCTGGTTTCAAAGATACATGTTGGTTTCAGTGGTACATGATAGTTTTTTTAGAGGTACAGGATAGTGGTTTCAGAGGTACATGATGCTGGTTTCAGTGGTACATGAAGCTGGTTTCAGTGTTACACGATGGTGTTTCAGTGGTACATGATAGTTGTTACAGACGAACATGATGCTGGTTTCAAAGATACATGATGCTGGTATCAGTGATAGTTGGTTCAGTGGTACATGATGCTGGTTTCAGAGGTACACAATGCTGGGTTCAGAGGTACATGATGCTGGTTTCAGTGGTACACGATGCTGGTTTCAGTGGTAAATGACAGTGGGTTCAGAGGTACATGATGGTGGTTTCAGTGGTACATGACAGTGGGTTCAGAGGTACAGAGGTACAGTTGTACCCTGTGGTGGTTTCAGTGGTACATGATGCTAGTTTCCGTGGTACATGACGCTGGTTTCAGTGGTACACGATGCTGGTTTCAGTGGTACACGATGCTAGTTTCAGAGGTACATGATGCTGGTTTCTGTGGTACCCGATGGTGGTTTCAGTGGTAGATGATGCTGGTTTCAGTGGTACATGATGCTGGTTTCAGTGGTACACGATACTGGTTTCAGAGGTACACGACGCTGGTTTCAGTGGTACACGATGCTGGTTTCAGTGGTACACGATGCTGGTTTCAGTGGTGCACGATTCTGGTTTCAGTGGTACATGATGCTGGTTTCAGAAGTGCACAATGCTGGTTTCAGTGGTACACGATGCTGGTTTCAGTGGTACACGATGCTGGTTTCAGTGGTGCACGATGCTGGTTTTAGTGGTGCATGATGCTGGTTTCAGTGGTACAGGATGCTGGCTTCAAAGATACATGTTGCTGGTTTCAGTGGTACACGATGCTGGTTTCAGTGGTGCATGATGCTGGTTTCAGTGGTGAATGATGCTGGTTTCAGTGGTGCATGATGCTGGTTTCAGTGCTGCATGATGCTGGTTTCAGTGCTACATGATGCTGGTTTCAGTGGTACAGGATGCTGGTTTCAAAGATACATGTTGCTGGTTTCAGTGAAAGTTGTTTCAGAGGTACATGATAGTTGTTTCAGAGGTACACGATGCTGATTTCAGTGGTACATGATACTGGTTTCAGAGGTAAATGATAGTGGTTTCAGAGGTACATGATGCTGGTTTCAGTGGTACATGATGCTGGTTTCAGTGGTACACGATACTGGTTTCAGAGGTACATGATGCTGGTTTCAGTGGTACACGAAGCTGGTTTCAGTGGTACACGATGCTGGTTTCAGTGGTGCACGATTCTGGTTTCAGTGGTACATGATGCTGGTTTCAGAAGTGCACAATGCTGGTTTCAGTGGTACACGATGCTGGTTTCAGTGGTACACGATGCTGGTTTCAGTGGTGCACGATGCTGGTTTTAGTGGTGCATGATGCTGGTTTCAGTGGTACAGGATGCTGGCTTCAAAGATACATGTTGCTGGTTTCAGTGGTACACGATGCTGGTTTCAGTGGTGCATGATGCTGGTTTCAGTGGTGAATGATGCTGGTTTCAGTGGTGCATGATGCTGGTTTCAGTGCTGCATGATGCTGGTTTCAGTGCTACATGATGCTGGTTTCAGTGGTACAGGATGCTGGTTTCAAAGATACATGTTGCTGGTTTCAGTGAAAGTTGTTTCAGAGGTACATGATAGTTGTTTCAGAGGTACACGATGCTGATTTCAGTGGTACATGATACTGGTTTCAGAGGTAAATGATAGTGGTTTCAGAGGTACATGATGCTGGTTTCAGTGGTACATGATGCTGGTTTCAGAGGTACATGATGCTGGTTTCAGTGGTACATGAAGCTGGTTTCAGTGTTACACGATGGTGTTTCAGTGGTACATGATAGTTGTTCCAGACGTACATGATGCTGGTTTCAAAGATACATGTTGGTTTCAGTGGTACATGATAGTTTTTTTAGAGGTACAGGATAGTTGTTTTAGAGGTACATGATAGTTGTTTTAGAGGTACATGATAGTTGTTTTAGAGGTTAATGATAGTTGTTTTAGAGGTACATGATAGTTGTTTCAGTGGTACATGATCCTGGTTTCAGTGGTACATGATGCTTGTATCAGTGATAGTTTTGTCAGTGGTACATGATGCTGGTTTCAGTGGTACACGATGGTGGTTTCAGTGGTACACGATGGTGGTTTCAGTGGTACACGATGCTGGTTTCAGTGGTACACGATGCTGTTTTTAGTGGTGCACGATGCTGGTTTCAGTGGTACAGGATGCTGGTTTCAAAGATACATGTTGATGGTTTCAGTGGTACACGATGGTGGTTTTAGTGGTGCATGATGCTGGTTTCAGTGCTACATGATGCTGGTTTCAGTGGTACAGGATGCTGCTTTCAAAGATACATGTTGATGGTTTCAGTGGTACACGATGGTGGTTTTAGTGGTGCATGATGCTGGTTTCAGTGCTACATGATGCTGGTTTCAGTGGTACAGGATGCTGCTTTCAAAGATACATGTTGCTGGATTCAGTGATAGTTGTTTCAGAGGTACACAATGCTGGTTTCAGTGGTGCACGATGCTGATTTCAGTGGTGCACGATGCTGGTTTCAGAGGTGCATGATGTTGGTTTCAGTGGTACACGAAGCTGGTTTCAGTGGTACCCGATGCTGGTTTTAGTGGTACCCGATGCTGGTTTCAGTGGTACCCGATGGTGGTTTCAGTGGTACCCGATGGTGGTTTCAGTGGTACCCGATGCTGGTTTCAGTGGTACCCGATGCTGGTTTCAGTGGTACATGATGCTGGTTTCAGTGATAGCTGTTTCAGAGGTACATGATGCTAGTTTCAGAGGTACATGATGCTAGTTTCAGAGGTACATGATGCTGGTTTCAGAGGTACACGATGCTGGTTTCAGAGGTACACGATGCTGGTTTCAGAGGTACATGATGCTAGTTTCAGAGGTACATGATGCTGGTTTCAGAGGTACACGATGCTGGTTTCAGAGGTACACGATGCTGGTTTCAGTGGTACACGATGCTGGTTTCAGTGGTACACGATGCTGGTTTCAGTGGTACACGATGCTGGTTTCAGTGGTGCACAATGCATGTTTCAGTGGTGCACGATGGTGGTTTCAGTGGTACCCGATGGTGGTTTCAGAGGTACATGATGCTGGTTTCAGTGATAGTTTTTTCAGAGGTACATGATGCTGGTTTCAGTGGTGCACGATGCTGGTTTCAGTGGTGCACGATGCTGGTTCAGTGGTGCACGATACTGGTTTCAGAGGTGCAAAATGCTGGTTTCAGTGGTACCCGATGGTGGTTTCAGTGGTACACGATGCTGGTTTCAGTGGTACACGATGCTAGTTTCAGAGGTACACGATGCTAGTTTCAGAGGTACAGGATGCTGGTTTCAGAGGTACACGATGCTGGTTTCAGAGGTACACGATGCTGGTTTCAGAGGTACACGATGCTGGTTTCAGAGGTACATGATGCTGGTTTCAGTGGTACATGATGCTGGTTTCAGTGGTACACGATGCTGGTTTCAGTGGTGCACGATGCTGGTTTCAGAGGTGCATGATGTTGGTTTCAGTGATAGTTGTTTCAGTGGTACATGATGCTGGTTTCAGTGGTACCTGATGCTGGTTTCAGTGGTACCCGATGCTGGTTTCAGTGGTACCCGATGCTGGTTTCAGTGGTACCCGATGCTGGTTTCAGTGGTACCCGATGGTGGTTTCAGTGGTACCCGATGCTGGTTTCAGAGGTATATGATGCTGGTTTCAGTGATAGTTGTTTCAGAGGTACATGATGCTGGTATCAGTGGTACACAATGGTGGTTTCAGTGGTACATGACAATGGGTTCAGAGGTACATGATGCTGGTTTCAGTGATAGCTGTTTCAGAGGTACATGATGCTAGTTTCAGAGGTACATGATGCTGGTTTCAGAGGTACACGATGCTGGTTTCAGAGGTACACGATGCTGGTTTCAGTGGCACACGATGCTGGTTTCAGTGGTACACAATGCTGGTTTCAGTGGTACACGATAGTGGTTTCAGTGGTACACGATGCTGGTTTCAGTGGTGCACGATGCATGTTTCAGTGGTACACGATGGTGGTTTCAGTGGTACCCGATGGTGATTTCAGAGGTACATGATGTTGGTTTCAGTGATATTTTTTTCAGAGGTACATGATAGTTGTTTCAGTAGTACATGATGGTGGTTTCAGTGGTACCCGATGGTGGTTTCAGTGGTATATGATGCTGGTTTCAGTGGTACATGATAGTGGTTTCAGTGGTACATGATGCTGGTTTCAGTGGTGCACGATGCTGGTTTCAGTGGTGCACGTAGCTGGTTTCAGTGGTGCACGATGCTGGTTTCAGTGGTGCACGATGCTGGTTTCAGTGGTGCACGATGCTGGTTTCAGTGGTGCACGATGCTGGTTTCAGTGGTGCACGATGCTGGTTTCAGTGGTGCACGATGCTGGTTTCAGTGGTGCAAAATGCTGGTTTCAGTGGTGCACGATGCTGGTTTCAGTGGTGCAAAATGCTGGTTTCAGTGGTGCACGATGCTGGTTTCAGTGGTGCACGATGCTGGTTTCAGTGTTGCACGATGCTGGTTTCAGTGTTGCACGATACTGGTTTCAGAGGTGCAAAATGCTGGTTTCAGTGGTGCACGATGCTGATTTCAGTGGTACCCGATGCTGATTTCAGTGGTACCCGATGCTGGTTTCAGTGGTACCCGATGCTGGTTTCAGTGGTACCCGATGCTGGTTTCAGTGGTACCCGATGGTGGTTTCAGTGATACCCGATGCTGGTTTCAGAGGTATATGATGCTGGTTTCAGTGATAGTTGTTTCAGAGGTACATGATGCTGGTTTCAGAGGTACACGATGCTGGTTTCAGTGGCACAAGATGCTGGTTTCAGTGGTACACAATGCTGGTTTCAGTGGTACACGATAGTGGTTTCAGTGGTACACGATGCTGGTTTCAGTGGTGCACGATGCATGTTTCAGTGGTACACGATGGTGGTTTCAGTGGTACCCGATGGTGATTTCAGAGGTACATGATGTTGGTTTCAGTGATATTTTTTTCATAGGTACATGATAGTTGTTTCAGTAGTACATGATGCTGGTTTCAGTGGTACCCGATGGTGGTTTCAGTGGTATATGATGCTGGTTTCAGTGGTACATGATAGTGGTTTCAGTGGTACATGATGCTGGTTTCAGTGGTGCACGATGCTGGTTTCAGTGGTGCACGATGCTGGTTTCAGTGGTGCACGATGCTGGTTTCAGTGGTGCACGATGCTGGTTTCAGTGGTGCACGATGCTGGTTTCAGTGGTGCACGATGCTGGTTTCAGTGGTACCCGATGCTGGTTTCAGTGGTACCCGATGCTGGTTTCAGTGGTACCCGATGGTGGTTTCAGTGGTACCCGATGCTGGTTTCAGAGGTATATGATGCTGGTTTCAGTGATAGTTGTTTCAGAGGTACATGATGCTGGTATCAGTGGTACACAATGGTGGTTTCAGTGGTACATGACAATGGGTTCAGAGGTACATGATGCTGGTTTCAGTGATAGCTGTTTCAGAGGTACATGATGCTAGTTTCAGAGGTACATGATGCTGGTTTCAGAGGTACACGATGCTGGTTTCAGAGGTACACGATGCTGGTTTCAGTGGCACACGATGCTGGTTTCAGTGGTACACAATGCTGGTTTCAGTGGTACACGATAGTGGTTTCAGTGGTACACGATGCTGGTTTCAGTGGTGCACGATGCATGTTTCAGTGGTACACGATGGTGGTTTCAGTGGTACCCGATGGTGATTTCAGAGGTACATGATGTTGGTTTCAGTGATATTTTTTTCAGAGGTACATGATAGTTGTTTCAGTAGTACATGATGGTGGTTTCAGTGGTACCCGATGGTGGTTTCAGTGGTATATGATGCTGGTTTCAGTGGTACATGATAGTGGTTTCAGTGGTACATGATGCTGGTTTCAGTGGTGCACGATGCTGGTTTCAGTGGTGCACGTAGCTGGTTTCAGTGGTGCACGATGCTGGTTTCAGTGGTGCACGATGCTGGTTCCAGTGGTGCACGATGCTGGTTTCAGTGGTGCACGATGCTGGTTTCAGTGGTGCACGATGCTGGTTTCAGTGGTGCACGATGCTGGTTTCAGTGGTGCACGATGCTGGTTTCAGTGGTGCAAAATGCTGGTTTCAGTGGTGCACGATGCTGGTTTCAGTGGTGCAAAATGCTGGTTTCAGTGGTGCACGATGCTGGTTTCAGTGGTGCACGATGCTGGTTTCAGTGTTGCACGATGCTGGTTTCAGTGTTGCACGATACTGGTTTCAGAGGTGCAAAATGCTGGTTTCAGTGGTGCACGATGCTGATTTCAGTGGTACCCGATGCTGATTTCAGTGGTACCCGATGCTGGTTTCAGTGGTACCCGATGCTGGTTTCAGTGGTACCCGATGCTGGTTTCAGTGGTACCCGATGGTGGTTTCATTGGTACCCGATGCTGGTTTCAGAGGTATATGATGCTGGTTTCAGTGATAGTTGTTTCAGAGGTACATGATGCTGGTTTCAGAGGTACACGATGCTGGTTTCAGTGGCACAAGATGCTGGTTTCAGTGGTACACAATGCTGGTTTCAGTGGTACACGATAGTGGTTTCAGTGGTACACGATGCTGGTTTCAGTGGTGCACGATGCATGTTTCAGTGGTACACGATGGTGGTTTCAGTGGTACCCGATGGTGATTTCAGAGGTACATGATGTTGGTTTCAGTGATATTTTTTTCATAGGTACATGATAGTTGTTTCAGTAGTACATGATGCTGGTTTCAGTGGTATATGATGCTGGTTTCAGTGGTACATGATAGTGGTTTCAGTGGTATATGATGCTGGTTTCAGTGGTACATGATAGTGGTTTCAGTGGTGCAAAATGCTGGTTTCAGTGGTGCACGATGCTGATTTCAGTGGTGCACGATGCTAGTTTCAGTGGTGCACGATGCTGGTTTCAGTGGTGCACGATGCTGGTTTCAGTGGTGCACGATGCTGGTTTCAGTGGTGCACGATACTGGTTTCAGAGGTGCACGATGCTGATTTCAGTGGTGCACGATGCTGGTTTCAGTGGTGCAAAATGCTGGTTTCAGTGGTGCACGATGCTGATTTCAGTGGTGCACGATGCTAGTTTCAGTGGTGCACGATGCTGGTTTCAGTGGTGCACGATGCTGATTTCAGTGGTGCACGATGCTGGTTTCAGAGGTGCACGATGTTGGTTTCAGTGGTACACGATGCTGGTTTCAGTGGTGCACGATGCTGGTTTCAGTGGTGCAAAATGCTGGTTTCAGTGGTGCACGATGCTGATTTCAGTGGTGCACGATGCTAGTTTCAGTGGTGCACGATGCTGGTTTCAGTGGTGCACGATGCTGGTTTCAGTTGTGCACGATGCTGGTTTCAGTGGTGTACGATACTGGTTTCAGAGGTGCAAAATGCTGGTTTCAGTGGTGCACGATGCTGATTTCAGTGGTGCACGATGCTGGTTTCAGAGGTGCACGATGTTGGTTTCAGTGGTACACGATGCTGGTTTCAGTGGTGCACGATGCTGGTTTCAGTGGTACATGATAGTGAGTTGACTGTGATATGATGAGTCATTGTTGCTATGAGCAGCCAATTTTATGACATTAAACACTGACACACTCATCAACGTGAGATCCAGCTGTCAATCACATGAGCTGCACTCCCAGTTCTATAGAACAGAGCATGGACTGATATTGAGCAAGTTAAAAAAATTAAATAAATAATAAAATAAAATTAATAATAAATATTCTTTTGTGACAGAAAACCTGGCATGCTCCCCCATTAAATAACATGGAAGCTTAGGAGCACTCTCTGAGCTCTAGGCTTATTTAAAAGATAAGAAACAGGCACACTGCCACAAAAGTCACACGCGTGAAAGCCAACAAAAACATCTTTGTTATGATATATAACTTATTGAGGTTGAGGACCTGATCAGAACAACTTGACAATGCGGTGCATAAACTTAATTTCTACACTGTCCTTCCACAACCATGATGACACCTGGGGAACCTTCATTGTCAGAACTGATAATACACCCGTCTGTAATGTGCTTTAACTCAGTAGTGACCTCGTTTTGCTTCTGGATCTACATCACAACATTCTCAACATCTTCTTGCTGTCACCACTCTACTTAGAATCATTCATTAGAAAATATCATTTTGACCATTTCCTTACAATCAGTTGTTTATAATTGAACAGAAAAAGTTTAATAGTTAGTTTGTAAAACATCAAATTATGATCATGATCAAGAGGCCTGCTGATACCAATAATACTAAAAATCATTGTATTTAGGTATCAGTCAGGGTTTCCTCAGTTGTCTCCAAAGAATTCAAAGTGCAGCAAAAAGACTTATTTCTAGTACAAAAAGTATGATCTCATCTCTCCTGTACTGGCTTCCTTTTGAATTTACTCTACTGATCACCATTAAAGTTTCAGATGGTCTGTGGTATCGTCAGATGAATATATTACATATTCTTTGCTGCTGGTTTCTGCAGCCTTTGCCCAGGTCTTTTGGATGAACAAGTTTTAACTCATAGATATGGGTAATATGCAGACAAGACCTTCTTTAATATTGTTTCTCCTGGCGGTGGATTAGTGGTCAGCACTGTTGTCTCACAGCAAGAAGGTTCCTGGTTCAATTCCCGGCCCAGTGGGTCTTTTTGTGTGGAGTTTGCATGTTCTCCCCGTGCTTGTGTGGGTTCCCTCCGGGTACTCCGGCTTCCTCCCACAGTGCAAAAACATGCAGGGTAGGTTGATTGATCGTTGTGAATGTAATGTAACATTGTATTTAAAAGTGCTATATAAATATAGTTTATCATTATCACAATTATAATAACCTAAAAGGTAAAAATTGCAAACTTCTGCTACAGATCAGTAAAGCTGATGTCATATGTTATATATGTGTAAAACTGTTCTAATATGTGTAAAGTTATCACAATGCTTAAAAAGTGATGATTTGTCCACCCCAGGATGAAAAGATTAATGATGGGGAGGACTATAAAAAGGTGGACGTTTCCTTTTTTTTTTATACTTTTAGCTGTTAATGAGCGCATGGTTGGTCTTCATCCAGCAAAGTGATTCAGTATTTTATTAAATATAGTTTGAATTTCTGATTTTTATGTATTAATTATGTTACCATGACAGTGTGGACGAGTTACGCTTGAACACATCCAACTACAAACACAACATGACAAAGATTAGGAAATATAAGGCAGGAATTTGATGTATTTGCAGCAGTAGAGCCAGTTGATCAGTTGATCTGTTAAATGATCAAATACCTCATAACGACATGGTGAGAAGCAGGTTCAGGGACACTGACAAAATGTTTAAAATTATTACAAAAATGTAATATATATCATCAAAGATACTAATTTTATTTAAGAACTTAAAAAAAGAGAGAATATAAAAAATATTTTAATGTTGCAGCATGAGGGAAATGCCAAAATCAAACTTGTTTAACATGGTGGACATCCATGTCATGAGATGTCTCACACTCATGTGTGTAAATGTTTGGTCATTTAAACCAGAACCTTGAATGTTGTGATTTTCTAATAAGTTCATGATGAGTGGGTGACTTTGATGGGGACACTGAGGACACTTTATAATAATAATAATGACCAAGGACTGTGGTGGCACCTGGGGGTCGGTGACCACAGGTGCGAGGGCCTGACTAATGCTGCTTGCAGCTTTAATTTTTGAATGCGCTTCAAAAAGCCACTGGAGAATTGAGGCTTATCACAAACAAATTTTACAGCTTGTGCACTGAAATATGGCGACATAGAATCTGCTAATCTGTTACTGTGTCGGTAAAGAAGCCTTTAGGTACATCTGTACACCCACTCACCTCTAATAACACTGCCGGTGGAGCTGTGACCTTAGAAGTATGGAGAATATTTGCATTTGCCACTGATCCTCTTTGATTCCTGCTCCTTAGATGTCCAAAACAACTCAAATAACATGCTGGAGTAAAATGGAAGCGTAAAAAAGAAAAGATCATTTCATAATCCCTGTTATTTCACTTACAAATGTATACATCAGTTAGTCTTAACATGCAGTATTTATAAGACATTTAGAGGCTTTCAGAATACAATATTTCTGGATAAATCGTGATCATATTTAAGGATTTATGGGAGCCGATTATTCTAATTCCTCTTTTTCAATTCCATGATTCTGCATATAAAATCAGGTTATGATAAATCATACGGTCCTTATTGGGTCTTAAAACGCAGTAGGTTTAACTTTATATGAACAATAACACATACATTACCAGTGTCATTATGTATTTTACCAGTGCCAGAAAGACTAAATGCAGAAGCAGTTTTTTAAAACTTAAGTGCACTCCATGATTTAATAGCTCATTAAATCTGTGTAATAACTTGATTCATTTTTGTATAACAACTCTTTCTAAATCCCACTTTCTCATGGCTATAAAAACCAACTAACCCTTTCACCACATTTGCCATATTGCAATATGTATTTGTGCTTGTTTGCTGTGTTTGAATTTTTTATTTTTATGATTATTTTAAATTCAGAAGTAACTTTATAAGGGAAAATTGTGTTACTATGTTCTTCAAACTGAGAAGGGACAGAACATTCAGAACATTCAGGAGAGAATACAGCCACAAATGGTACAAATACCAGAACACAGCCAGTGATCCTTTGTATTTATTCAAACAGACGACCGTGACCAACAGGGAGAAAAGATAGCAGCAACATGTAAACTAGCAGCTGTACAGACGTGTTTATGTGTTACGTCTTCTATTTTTATCAATGAGAAATGAATGCCGGTAAGGATGGAACATGCACTCGCTTCCACAACCATGATATACATCTCTGCTGTACAAAGACTCATACTTTTGCACCAACAGACTATTTATATAAAATTAGTATTCTTTTAAGTAACACTGTGTAGAAATGTATAATTTTCCACCTATCATAGTTGTTCTTAAATGTACAGGGTGTTGGATTCTGTGATGTTAGACTGTAAGTACATGAGTTCAAACTCAGTCTTGATTCCTGGGTTGTCTAAGCTCAAGAGTTCAGCAGGAAACCCGGTCAAGGTTAACCAGCTTCTGTGTCTTTACAGTGTGAGTTGAAGAGTTGAATGTTGACGGCGATGAAAAAGATCTCCCATCTGTTGCTGCACTTCGCTACAAATCCTGAGAAAAACATCCAACATGAGTCTACTTTTCTTCTTTTAAAAAAGTGACAAAATCCTTAAAAATGTACAAACACAATCACAAGGGACCAATACAGGCAAACAATACGAGAGTCAGGACAGTTGAGCATGGATTATTATGGTCTGCAGCCAGAAGAGTGCAGCATTGCAACAGAAAACAAACTCCAGAACCTCTTTTACAGACAACAATGTTCTGGCAGGCACAAAGATGCCACTGATCCTAGCTCATTTTAAATTGGGATTTTTTTTTTCCAGTTTACATAACAAAAGTTTTAACTTTTTGTTTTAAGATGATGCTACAAAACAGAGAAGTGAAAAAACAAACATGTTGCTTAATTAAAAATCTAACTGCTCAAGAATCCTATGCATAATGTATGTGAAATATTCACAAAGTATAAAAATAGATGATTTCAAAATAAATTCAAATGTAGAAAAATATTTATAATCAAATGATATAATATATATATATACACAATACGTGTTCATGTGACCCATGCTATACTTATGAACATGTTCCTAACTAAACATATGCAAAGATGATCTCGGTGACACGCGAGGGATGAAAGGGTGCATCTTCTCTGTGTTTCCCACGAGCTCTGCAGTAAATGTGATGTACGATAGGGAGGGCCAGTTTAGGTGAAAGCTTAAAAAATGAGGGTCATCAGTCCAGACAGAAACATCACCAAACAGAGCATTTGTCCATAGGGTTCATTGGAGATCCCTTTGGACAGTGGAAAACCCGAGAGAACTCATCAAACTGGGAAACACAGCCAATCACCCTGCAGAGAAGAAAACAATATTCAATGTAGACATTGAGAACATTTGTATATTTGCTCCCCAAATCTTGCGCAACTAAAGTTACTCTGCGTGAACCAAAATATGATTAATTTCCATGATGTGTGTCCACTTTGTACCTGTAATGCTCCGGTGCATGTTTGTCAGTTAACAGCTGCAAATAGATTGACTGGGATCTTCTCTTCATACACCAGTTCTGAAAAGAGAAGATCAATACAACGACTTCCACTGACATGGATACAGCTTAACTGAACTAGGACACCCTGTGTGAGGGGATCAGAAGTACACAGTAGCAAATAACAGTCTTTATATTACTATTTTCATTATGATGGAAAACTGAATTACTTTATAACAAAAACATCCTGAGATGTCACCATGAGCAATAAAAACAGACATTTTATCGACCAGCCAGTTTTTAACAATATTTAAGGCATGGATCAATACTTTAAAAACCTTAGTTGTTGACATTTTTTTGTGAGTTAGAGTATTTGTAAGTCATTATGCCTGTTGGCCTGCTGTGCAGGTTTGTGGGCTTGACTGCATTAATTTTGGCTGAGCTGGTTGAAATGCCTCAAGCTTTTTATTCACACATGCAAATGACATTTCAAATGAATGCATGCACATATTCCTGATCGTCATAACACGTCGCTGTGGGCTACGATACTCCATGTTGCATTCTTAAGTGTTCCTAGAGTTTGCCATTGTTACATTTAAGCCAGGAATTTGAATGAAACTGTTGAATTTGAATGATGAATTGTAATAGTCACAGGGATCATAGGTGGTCCACCGCTTAGAGATTCTCTACTGTCATCAGTGCTGCATGTTTGATCCCTCCAACAGCAGATGCATCTCCCAGCTAATGGTGGTATCATCTAACTCCTACCTGCCCCCTGTGATCATCTGCTACAGTTGAGAGAGGCAGCTAAAAGGATTTAAAATGTAAGTGTAATGAAAGGCATTAATCTGGGTTCTACTGAGAGCCTTATGTACCTGTGCGAAGGCAATGAAGAGCAGCTGTTCATGAGTGTACTTGAGGCCTGGCAGGGGCCTTTCTGGGCCATGCTCCCTCACCCACTTCTGATACGCCTGAGACAAGACAGACATGTATGTGGGAAAAGAACATACAAAACAAATAATGAGCCTTGTTTCATGTCTAAATTATCATCTTTTCAAGTCAAGTCAAGTTAAGCTCTGAAACCTGAGATGTTTAATGAAGTTGATACAAAACCTGACCTGTTTGTCCTTTTGTATCTGCATCTACTAAACACTCTTTAGGTGCTCAGCCTTAAACTGAAAGATGCAGCTTTGCTGTCCAAGACAACACAAGTGTTAAAGTAACTGAAACACGTGATCTCGCTGGAGTATTTGAACAAGGACTGCATCAGTTTGGACTTACAGAGTATGATAGCTTTAGTCCTCCCATGTCTGCTATGTTCTCCCCCAGTGTCAGGCGGCCATTCACCTACATATGCACACAAAGGAAGCTTATAAAACAAGAAAAACAGGATCAAACCCAGTCTGACACCAGGCATAAATGCTATAACATAACAGCATGTTTTCTTTTCAGAGGGACTGTCCTCACTGACCTCGTAAAGTGAATAATCTCAAAGCAAAACGCTGGCATTTTTCAACATTCTTTTAGTGTATCCTATATTCTCTGTCAGTCACGGTAATACTGAAAAGCTTGAAAGAAAAGCAACTGAATGTATTTTCTTGCGTTTGAAGATGTTTATCTCTTACCCAAAGGGCTTCTTTAGTTCTAACTGACTGGGAGTTTAAGTCATGTCGTTGGGACATTCATTTTAATGGGTCCTTGGAGTCAAGTGTAAATCCAGATGATCCAGCTGTTGCTACCCCTCCTCACAAACCTGAGTTTATATTTGTCCAAATATAACACATTGCTGTCCTCAGAAGAAAGTCCCTCATCACCTGTCTGATGGTGTGGTGTTTTTTTTTTTTTTTTTGTTTTTACCAGATTTTTTTACTGACTTGACAAAGGCCCAGCTTAGATGTCTTCAGGTTGGAAATCATTTTTGGATGTATTTGTGCTCTTTTTCCTTTTGCCTCTGTTTAAAATGGGTTGTTTAAGAACAAAGGTGAGGAGTTCTGATGATGGTTTGTACTTACACTGCCCACTGGAACACAAACACCACTTGCAATGCAGCCCTGAATCTCCAACCCAGACAGTTTCACAGTCTTTCACACAGTATAATTCATATCACCAAAACATCTCAAGTGCTGACAACATAAACAGTTTACACTGGACAAAAGACTCTAATGGCCCACTTTAGGGACAAGTGGGTTAGTGATTTACATGACACATTCAACAAATGTCTCAACAACAGCTTATACACCCACCTGACACACCCCGCCAGCCAGTTAGAAATAAAGAAGCTTTTTGGGTGAGAGGAGAAACATCTTCAAGAAACAAGAAAAGAATTCCATCTGACTTGCATTCAAGGGTTTTAGGATGAAGTCAGGTTACCAAACTGAAGACTGGAAACTTTTCTGGCATTGTCCAATAACAAGAAAAATGCTACACTTAATAGGAATATATATATATATATATCTATCACTGCTTCTGAAGTTAAGTATAAGGAAGGAACCTAAGCACACATGTAAATCTACGACAGAAAGTCTGATAAAGAAAAGTATCAAGATTTACTATAGTCTTGTAAAATCCAGATCAGAATCTGATTAAATGCTGTGGTGGGACTTGAAGAGAGTTGTGCATAAATGTATCCCAGGAATACTAAAGCTATTGCACACTGGCTCAGTCTTTGTTAAATATGTTAAACACAATTTGCATTTTTTTATTATTTGATTATTTGTTAAATATGACATTTTAAAATATATGTGATTGGCTGTTGTTCATCTGATGTTGTCCTTATTTCATTTTAAGAAGGACCAGATATTTTCTTTAAAAAAAAACAACTATCCTAATACATAAAAACCTTTGAATTGAAGAACGGCGTAGTTTCGTTTGAACTTGACTGCATTTCAGGCCAGTGTCTTCTTCTACATTTGGCAAGTGCAAAAGTGATCAATATTGAGTGTGTTTATTGGGGTTATAAAGATAATGAAATACCACCAAACTACAAACCTTTCTAACAAACCTTTTTAGAGATAAGGATTGGGCAAAATCGATTAAAAAGAAAACTAAAGCAGAAAGAACTGAGATATTGTGTCTTTTAGTTAATGAAATGCTTGAAAAAGCATTAACATTAAATAAGCATGTCTAATTAACAAAGCTTTTTATTACTTTTTACAGTTGCAGAGTTGTACAAACAGTGAACAGCAGTATGATCTTTAAATTGTAAAGCTGACAGAATCCTTTGTAATCATTTCTGTCTTTTTTATAACCTGTAATTATGATCCCCCAAGAGTAAACCTAATTTGATCAGAAGTAAAATTTCAAACTATTTTATAGAGGACACTGACTGTTTAATGGTGGTTTTCAGTATAACTCTTATAGCAGTCTTAAAGTGAGGGACGCAAATTACCAAGAATGTCACGTTATCGTAAACGTCACTGTGCGACTGAGTTGGGAAGTGTGTGTGTGTAAGTGTGTGTGTGCGTGTGCACAAGCCCACCCTTTGGTTATATACAGTGAAGTTATCATAGAGCTTGACGATACATTCAGCCTTCCTCTGGAATTTTCTGTAAGACTCCTCGGTCCACCACTGTTTGAGGTTGCCATTGCGGTCATACTGGCCCCCTAGGGACATGAATCATTGCATCACTAAGATGAGAGGTGAAAGGGCGGGTGGAGCAGGGGTGGGGGTGGGGGTTGGCGTGGAGAAAACACAACCTACAACATTCGCTCGTTGTCCAAAGAACTGACCAGAAGCCATTTCAATACTTATTGGTAGCTGCAAGACCAAACCCTGTTTCATATGCTAATTGGAAAAATTATAGTGGTTTAGAAAATAAAACATAGTGAAGAAACAAAAAAAGAAATTACAAATATTTCAATAATTTTTATAATGATCTTAAATTTAACTTAATTGCAGATAATATGAACCCAAAATATTAAATATTGTATATCATTTACTTAGTTTCATTTATTAACATACAGTACTTGCTGCATGTAGCACATTTCAAAACAAGCTGGAAAAGTGGCAGTTGTAAGGATATGAGAGAAAAAAAAATCTCCAAAGGGGGATGTCAAGAACTTGATGCACGAAAGGTAGTTTGGGGAGCAAAATGAGTAACATCGTCAATAGATGATATTACAGGACAGACGAGGGAACCTACGGGAACCTTTGTGGATCAATACAATATTGAGCAACATTGACAAATTCCACTTAAAATGTTACTTTGAAAAAAAGAAGGCACCACCTTTTCCAGTGGTGTTGACTTCTTTGGGTTTTTAGTCATCTGCGGTGGACTGTCACAAAAAAGTGTATATTGTGTGGAAGAAGTAGATAATTAACACTTCTGTGACATGAATATTAATACATTAATACTTTAGAACATATGCTGTTTTCAAGGTGACATTTGTTTAGGGACCTAGAGTGGATATAAAAAGTCTACACACCCCTGGTCAAATGCCAGCTTTTTGTGATGTGAAAAAATGACAGCAAGATAAATAATTTCACTTTTCAACTTTTTCAACCATTAATGTGACCTATAACCTGTACAATACATGGCTGTGGGGATGTGGCTGTGTCCAGATGTAACTAATTACATTCAAACTCATGTTAAACTGGAGTCAGCACACACCTGTCACCGATTAAAGTGCCTCTGATCAACCCCAAATAAAGTTCTGCTATTCTAGTAGGCTTTTTCTGACATTTCTGTAGCCACTTCTTCCAGCAGAAGCCACGGTCCGCAGAGAACCTCCAAAGCATCAGAGGAATCTCATTACTCAAAGATATCAGTCAGATGAAGGATACAAAAGAATTTCCAAGGAATTAAATATACCATGGAATACAGTGAAGACCGTCATCATCAAGTGGAAATAACATGGCACAACTGTGACATTACCAAGAACAGGACGTCCATCCAAAGTTGATGATAAACCGAGAAGAAAACTAGTCAGGGAGGCTGCCAAGAGACCGACAGCAACACTGAAGGAGCTGCAGGAATTTCTAGCAAATACTGGCTGTGTAGTACATGTGACAAAATTCTCCCGTCTTCTTCATATGTCTGGGCTGTGGTGTGGCAAGACGGAAGAAAAACATCCAAACGGCTTAATTTTGCAAAAAGACATTGGAGACAACTCTCCCAAATGCATGTAGAAAAATGTGTTATGGTCTGATGTAACCAAGGTGTAACATTTGGACATAATTCCAAAAGGTATATTTGGCGCAAGAACAACACTGCACCCAACCCAACAATCACCAAAATAACACCAGACCTACAGTGAAGCATGGTGGTGGCAGCATCATGCTTTGGGCTGTTTTTCTTCAGCTGGAACTGGGGTCTTAGTCAGGGTGGAGGGAATTATTAAAACAGTTCAAAATACCGCTCAGTGTTGGCACAAAACTTTTGACCTTCTGTTAGAAAACTTAAGATTAAGAGGAACTTCATCTTTCAGCACAAAATCTAAATCTACATCAGCAAAAGAATGGATTCACCGGAATAAGATTGAGGCTTTGGAATGGCCCAGCTAGAGTTAAGACCTGAATCCCAACGAACATCTGTTGGGGGGATCTGAAGAGGGCTGTGCACAGGAGATGCCCTCACAATCTGTCAGATTTGGATCGGTTTAGCAAAGAAGAGTGGGCAAATATTACCACATAAAGATGTGTCACGCTGATAGGCTCCTAAAGATAAAAGAAAAGGTGCTGCAACAAAGTATTAGTTTAGAGGTGTGCATATCCAAGTATTTTTATTTTATATTTTTCCCCTTTAAAGGTTTCTGTTTGTTCTTCAATTACATTGTACAGGTTATAGGTCACATTAAAAGGTGGAAAAAATGGTGAAATTATTTATCTTGATCTTGGTCTAAATTATTTATCACAAAAACCTGGCATTTGAACAGGGGTGTGTAGACCTTTTTTTTATCCACTGTATATGTGTACAAAATGCAACATCACATTCAGCACACATTACAAAGACATGGCTGAGGAAGAAGAGGATATTGGTTCTTCATTAGCCAGCTTTCTGTTCTGGCCTCTTCACAATAGAGAATATGTGAAGAGTATTAAAACAAACAAACACATCCAACAAAGACAACTGTGTGTTGTTGCACACTTCAAGATGTGTTTGTGGGAAAAATGGGTCAAAATAATACCTTAAACTCTTTTTTTACTCTGTCCTCATTGCCATAATGTCTTTTGAATAGGGTTTGGAGGTTAGTGAGAAGAAAAAGCAACATTACAAATTGATAAGACCTTTACTCTAATAACTTGTTTTGGAATATGTTGCAGGCCTGATATGCATCGCTGCATGTACACAGCCCCTTTATTAGGCATACCGTCTACCTAATAGAGTGGTAGGTGCGTTTATACTAACAAATTAAATGAATAATTAGACTTTAAACCTTTTGGGTTCTCACTGTCTGCAACTGAATAAATATCAAAATAAAAATAACTGCAATATCAATTTATTTAAAATGTACATTTTCCATACTGACCCAACTTACTTTGATTCAGGGTTGTAAAGTCTAGTGTGAGTTTACAACTAGCAAATGTATTTTCTTCATGAGCAATAGAGCTTGTTAAATTAACAATCACTTACCAAATAAACATTTTTGAGCATTTAGCAATAAAGCTGAATGTATAACATGTTTCTGGTGGGGATGTTTGCTGACAATTTCATAGGTGGCTGGCACAAATGCCACATCTTCCTTGTATTAAGATTAATCTCAAAGGGCAGCACTTTTCACAGAAAAAAAAAAAATCAAAGTTATAGTTTGTGACACCAAATTTCCTTCACTTCCCATTGGTCTAAATATTTCACAAAGTTAAAAAAAAGACAACAAACAAACAAGAAAACATAAGGAAACAGAAAAGCAAAACCTAAACAGGGGATAAAACCAAATGTCTTTAGAGAGGTTTATGGGTGGAGAGGTTGCCGTTCGTACCCCAGTCATCATATCCATGTGTTAGCTCATGTCCAATGATGGCTCCTATTCCTCCATAGTTCAGAGACCTAGCAGAATTGTGGAAAAAAATAGTCATGTGAAAGTGAGCAGGTGTGATGTAAACTCAGTAGTAAACCTACATTTTGGGTTCTAATAAGCACAGAGTATGTCCATTACCATGGAAACACCCTCTGAATGTTGGCAAGGCAAGGTTTGTTGTGCTCACCGACCAGTGCACAACACAGAGAAATGGCACTGGGGTTAAAGAGGAAATATATTTATTAAGAGAGCCAACAATGCTGTTGTTTTGTGAGAAGAGTGGGAGTAAAGGGAGGTGGCGCTGGTCCATCACTTGTGTTACAGACTTCTGACTTCTTTCTACTGGCTTTAAAATGAATGTTGGTGAACATCTATTATTTTAAATTAATTGAAATCATAAAAAAAGAAAGACATAAACCTTCATATAGGCTTATTATTCAGGGGTGATTCTTTTGAACTATCCATACATTTTGTACCTGCTTATTCATATTTAGGATCACAAGGAGACAGATGTTGTGGAACCAAGAGCTCACGTTTGGTTGACAAAGGTTGAGTTCAGGGTTAATTAAACTTCTTTTCTGAAATACTCCCCAGGTTTTAAAATGAAGGAAACACAACCACAAAGAAACAGCAACACATAGCATTACTATGTAGTATTTGTTTTGGTTTATTTATCATTTACAGACAAAACTTCCATCTGTGTGGATAATAAATAATAAATAAAATAATAAGTGCATAATAAATATTTCAGCGTCAACACATAATTTCAGACTTTGTCCTCTACTATGGTTAAGAGATACTTTTGCTTGTAGTTAGCTGAAACCAACTTTGGACTGACTTTGGTAATTATTTTGATATTTTCATTGAATGTTTTCATATTAGTTCAGGTTTTACAGGGCACAAAGGCTTTATGTCATTAAGGCTGCAAGCAGCGTTGACTGGGCCTTGCACCTATGGCCACCTTATGCCAACGTCATGACCTTAAATGTAAACTTTCTGATATTTTTGTGACACGTCCTCAACTTATTAAGAACGTCCTCACAGTATCTGACATTCCTCCAATCCTTTTGTGGGACAAAGCAGATCCAAACATTAACCAAGGCTTCCCACAATGGTAAATCACTGGGGGCCCCTGAGCAAGGTCCTTAACTCCCAATTGCTCCCCGGGGCGCTGCCCTGCTAGCAGCCCCACTGCTCACTAGTGAAACTAGTTGATGGGTTAAAAGCAGAGACTAATTTCGGTGTGCATCGTACATACAGCGTGTGCATGATGTCCACACTGACAAGAATGATCAGAAAAAAAATCTATCTTCTTCCTTTCATTACATCGTGGTATGAGTATGAGAAGTTATGAGTGGGAAAGAACCCAACAGTGGATTCGTACCGACGCTGGTTGCCTCGATAAATGCTGTAGCATGATAACGGATGAAGAAGTGATAATGGCTAGCCTTTGACTGAGCTGACTGTCAATCAGTCATATTAGAAATAAATTTAATGCTTAAAAAAACGCATATGTAAGTATAAGGATGGCGACATATGACAACGCTTGAAATGGACGTGCCTATTTATGTACAAAAGGGAGCAGGAATGAGCCTTCATCCGAGGTCTGTTGGGCAATGCATGCTAGCGCTATAGCAAACCAAACTGTCATTGCAAATCATAATAATTTGCCGCAGTGCTCACTTTACAGCTTACTTCAGTCTACTCTTCAACGGTGCACTGACATATGAAGTGTTGCTACTAGTGTAGTGCCTCCACTCTTTTGAGGTTAACATAGCTTTTTCAGTATCTCATCATTTTCCTTGCCTTAGTTCAAACATCCAGCAATCAGGTTAACACAACCCGTGTTGCCTGGTTATGATTTTATGCACCCGTTTAGACTTCCTAGCTTTAAATCAACCTTTGGCTTATAGTGGGATAAGTTAAACTAGTGGCTCAATTTACCCCAAGACAACCGGCTCATTTTGCCCCATGGCCACCATTTTGGAAGAAAAAAAACTGCTAATCAGGATAATCTTCAGCTAAATGGCCCACTTGGTTTAATGCAAACACGGTACATAAGGTATACATTTTTGGACTTTAACTAAATTGCTAAAATTGACCAGCCATTATAGCTGACATAGTCAAAAATGACTTTGACAAAGAAAAGAGGATTTCTTTTGTAAGACTATGATACTTAACATGCTACCCGGGACTTATCTTCTTCACATCCAATGATGAATGAATGGAGATTAGAGAATTTATGGTCACATGCCACCAAGTATCTAATTGGCTAAATACAACTTACCCACTGCTTAACTTATCCAACTCTTCCTCCACATGTGACGCGCAGATCTGGTGTGTCACATTTACTTTTTACATTGACTGATGAAACAAGGGATTTGCAAGAAGCTGAATCCAGCCAAAAAACCCTCATCCCAATGTTCATCCATTCTCGTTTTGAAAATTACACCTGTTTGACAGTGTATTTCATCCTGGTATATAGGGATCTACATTGTTCCCTACGCCCGCACATTTTAGATTATGTTACACGGATGGGCTTCCCTCCCTTCAACTTGCCTTCAGGCATGGGGTGGCAAATAACACACCTTGTATTTATATTACCCAATGCACATTAACATGTGTTCATCATCCAGCGGGATGGGATCTAATCTAAAAACGCTTATTAAGTGCACCCTCTGCCAATGCCATAACAACCATGCCCATCAATGTAAACATTCTGATATTACTGTAAGACATCATCAACTTATTATGCACTTCCTCATAATGTCTGACATTCCTCTAATCTTTCTGAGGGGCAAAAGCACAGCCCTAATATTGATCTACTTTTTTCCTTTGACCACTTAGCAGCTATGAGTATGAGCAGTAATGAACATATACACTATATGACCAAAAGTATTTGCTTACCTGCCTTCACTCGCATATGCACTTAAGTGACATCCCATTCCTAATCCATAGGGTTCAATATGATGTTTGTCCACACATTGCAGCTATAATAGCACTCTTCTGGGAAGGCTGTCCACAAGGTTTAGGAATGTCCAAAATGTCTTGGTATGCTGAAGCATTCAGAGTTTCTTTCACTGGAACTAAGGGGGCAAGCCCAGCTCCTGAAAAACAACCCCACACCATAATCCCCCCTCCACCAAACTTTACACTTGGCACAATGCAGTCAGACAAGTACCGTTCTCCTGACAACCGCCAAACCCAGACTTGTCTGTCAGATTGCCAGATGCAGAAGCTTGATTTGTCACTCCAGAGAATGCATCTCCATTGCTCTAGAGTCCAGTGGTGGTGTGCTTTACACCACTGCAACCGACGCTTTGCATTACACTTGGTGATGTATGACTTGGATGCAGCTGCTCGGCCATGGAAACCCATCATGAAGATCTCTGCATACTGTTCTTGAGCTAATCTGAAGGCCCCATGAAGTTTGGAGGTCTGTAGCAAAAACAACTTTTTCTGCAGAAAGTTGGCCTCAGAATCCACTGACCCTACTTCCATGTTCTCATAATAAACTGACAGTTGACTGTGGACCTTTTAGGAGCGAGGAAATGTCATGACTAGATTTGTTGCACAGGTGGCATCCTGACATTTCCACACGGGAATTCACTGAGCTCATGAGAGCGACTCATTCTTTCACAGATACTTGTAAAAACAGTCTGCATGCCTAGGTGCTTGATTTTATACACCCGTGGCCATAAAAGTGATTAGAAAACCTGATTCCGATTATTTGGATGGGTGAGCGACTACTTTTGGCAATATAGTGTAGATCTATTCAGGGCAGTAGTCTGATTATACACAGGAAATCTGAGGTCTTTAGGAAAATGTACGTTGGGGCTACAGCAAACACAATGTTTATGGGGAATCATCAAATTTCACAGCACAGCCAGCACAGCCACATTCAATGCAGAGTCATCATTTTTCATAACAACGCTTCATCAAAATGTCAATCATCAGCTCATGTTTCATAGAGCCAAGAGAAGAAAATACAATGGAGCAGAACATCACTTCCTGTTGTCAATTACCCACTCATTAACAGCCACGCCCCTGAGCAAAAGCTCTCCTTTATTTCCATCAGACAGCAGCTTTTTGCATGTTCCTCTCAATTTTTGACATGTGTGTGATTCACTTCCAAATCTGAAGCAAGGCACATTGTTATATCACATGATGGTGCTATGAGTACGAGCACTTATGAATATACAGATCCGTTCAGAGTGGAACTCTGATCATAAGCATGAAGTCTAAGGTCTCTAGCATAAATCATACCAAAGCTATAGCAAACTGAATTGAAGACAGTAGGAGGCACTGATAAGAGGAATATTTGCTAAAAAGAATACGATGGGTTTAAGACAGGAGGATGAGCTGAAGAGAAGATGATGTCAAGAGAGTAAAATCAGCTGAAGCCAGGAAGATAACTGAAGACAAGAAAGTGAACTCAAAAGAGAAAGGTCAGCTGAAGAGAAGATTAACAGCTGAAGACAGGAAGATAGGCTGAAGATGAAGAACCTCAAGGTACGAGGATCACTTGGAAAGAAGAAGATGAGCTGAAGGGACGACTCAACTAAGGAAAGGAACTCTATGCTGAAGAATTTAACACTCTGGAAGAATGACCAAATTTAGCAAGTAACTGAAATACATAAAAATTATGCATCGATAGCTTGAGTAGTGTTGATTTTAAATAAAATTGTTGGAAGGCATGAAGTACCTAATGAAGGGAAGGAGATGAAGTAGAAGGGAGCGAAGAAGAAGGGAAAACAGAAAACATATGCTGAGTTGAGAGCTAAATGAGAGCTAAACTGTGGATGAAACAGCTGACTTCTACTGAAAATTAAAGAAATAGCTAAAATCAGGTGAAAATGTGAAGAAAATGGTAAAAAGTAGCTCAGACATTCAAGACAACCTGTGAGAGACTCAGAGCCCCCACTGGGGTGGCTGACCAACGTTATGGCCCAATAGGACAACTTTCACTACTTTCCACAGATAACATTTAAACTACAAATTTATTTAACACAACATCCAAAACAAAACCCACCCAACACCAAACCATACTGAAACAGAAAATGAGAGCGAGCCCTGGGTTACTGATGACTGCAGCTTAAATAGCCACCGGCCCATCATTTCAACACAGGTGAAACCAGCTTGTAAATTAAATTATTGTCATTTAACGTCCTGTTGTCCATCTTACATTGGAGGACAGCCTCAGGAAGTAGCAGAGAGTTTTCCTACAGGTAGTGAGGGAGCGGCGTGAGTGCGTAGAGTCAAAGCTCTCCGGATGTCTCCCTGTGTCAGCTGCATGACAAAGCATTTTGAAGTCTCAGAATAACTGGCCATCTTTTATGAACGATCACCGGCCAAAGTCTCTCCTGAACACAATGGGGTAATTTTTATGATGGTAGGGGTTATAAATTGAGATTTAGCGTGAGATAAAAAGAGCCTAGATCATCTGTGCCGTGTTGTGCTCTCCTATTAAAAAACATATGAATATGGGCACTCTCTGAGCTCTGGGCTCATTTGAACAAACAGTAAAAGGCAAAGAACCACAAAGGCTATATTGTTTGAAAACCAAGGAAAATGTATTTGTTTTGATATGTAATTTATGGACGTTGAGTGGATGGTGTGGATAAGGGATAAGTTTATTTCACAATTTTAAAGAGATTTTGGTAGAGTCTGCTAGAATAGAGAGGTGTGAGAGAGATTCTTAAAAAAACCCATAAAACTGCCATTTCTTAAAGACAGTAGACTGCATCAACACTCACCTTCGATATGTTGTAGTCCAAAGTGTCATGACCTATCTAAAGTTTGAAAGGTCTCTGTAGGTGAACGTATGCTGAAATAATAAGGTCTGAAAGAGGTGGAAGCTTTTCAAGGATTGTAAGATTTTCACACTATAATCCAATGAGCCTTGAATTTTGGAAAACCTGGAATATCTTAAAAAGTTGAAGTATTTGAAGTACAAAAAGTCATAGCAGTAACAACGTGAACAAGTTTTGATATCCAAATGGTTGCAATTGCGCAAAATAA